>CM050171.1:18418219-18443219 GCA_027410445.1 Discoglossus pictus
AGGAAATACGTTTTTATCAACTTATTTTTAGACATTCAAATGGAATCACTGATGTACTATTCCTTATTTGTACTAATATATATATATATATATATATATATTTTTTTTTTTTTACAGTAAACTGAAGTTTATAATTTTATCTGTTGTTCACTGTTTCTGATCCACCCACAAAGTCCATAATACATCATATATTGCTAATTATTCTATGGGGGTCTGTACATGGACACTCCAGGGAGAAGTTGACAATGATTAGGGTCAGCATAGCTAATTAATGATCGTTTCTAACTATATGGTTTCTAAATATTTCATAAACCTCTGCTGTATTTCCCCCTATTTTGTTATTTTTTTTATTTATCAGTAGCCAGTGACCATGTTGGGCATATTTAAGATATGATCACAGATGTAATCAATGTGCACCAGTCGAGTTATGGAGCTCTATGGAAAATATCAGTTACTGGCTGAACCTGATATAGCTATAGAAACGGAGGGGAAGTCCTATTTTTTTTTTCCCCAAAAGCAGTTTATATATGAATTTAAAGATTTTTATTCTGCAGGAATAATTACATTTTTAATGCATTTTCGCATATATGTGTCTTGTTAATTTTACTTTATTCAGACTGTTTCAGAATGAACTGTGCATCTCATAGTATGTGTTTAACCTTTCCCTTGTGGTGTTTTGTAGATCACATCCGGTGGAACTGAGAGCATTTTAATGGCCTGCAAAGCCTATAGAGACATGGCATTCGAAAGAGGGGTGAAGTACCCAGAAATGTAAGTATAAGTGAATAACCAAAAAAAATTGATATTGGGGTGACTTTTTAAAATATTTATGGAATTATACGTGGATTAGTATATCTATTTTTATATATATATATATATATATATATATATATATATATATATATATATATATATATATATAGAAAAATCAGCATTTGCTAATCCTCTACTAACTGCTGACTTTGCATTATTTCTCCCCCCTTAGTTTGGCTCCTGAAAGTGCCCATGCAGCTTTTGATAAAGCGGCCCATTACTTTGGCATGAGGCTCGTGCACATCCCACTGGACAAGAAGACTATGCAAGTGGATGTAAAGGTATGGAAGATGCACGTTACTCATTTGCTGTTTATTTAGCAGAACAAAATCTGCATTATTTTAGATCCATAAAGATTTCAAGTCCTTCTGCTGTATTTGTATTCTTTATATTTGTGGGAATACATATTTCAAGTGGTGCAAAAAATACAAAGTTTGCAATAGTAGTTCAAAACGTTCTCTCATGCATTTAAAAAAAGTCTTATAGTATCAAAATTCTATTTTGCATGTTAAAAAAATCATATTAATTTAAGTAAATGAACAGTAAAGCATCTTGAAGTGATACTTAAAAATAAAAACATATGTTCAATCTGTCTTTTTTGTCTTACAAATACATTTAGAAAAAGTGTGAACAAAGTCTTTGTAGAGAGCCTGTGAATTCTGTTTAGTTCTCTAATCTACATGCTATTGAATTGTAATACAAGCCCAATATTATTGCATTCCAGAACCCATAAAGCTCACTATCCCTTTATTTCCTGTAATAGAGGATGAAAAAACTGTTCAATTGTATCTCAATTTATTGTAATTAATTTACTCTACAGAAAACTTATTCATGCAAAATACACTCTCGTAATATTTTTAAAATCGGATCTATTAAATTAAATTAAAGGGCATGTTCTTGTTCCTTTTCACCTCCGGCTCTTTAAGTTCCCTGCACCAGGAACCTACAGAGAGGGAGAAACTTTTCAGATACATTTGATAGCTTTGATTATCCAGTTTTGAGGTCCATTATAAAATCCCTATGTTTATTGTGATAGTCGCCCTCTGCTGGACGATGAGTATAATAAGCATATACGTATATGTACTTGTGTACATTTATAGGTCTAAAATAAATTAAAAAAAAAACAGTTTTGAGCTAAAAATCCCAACAATGACAGTCACACGCAATAATCTAACACTTCCACTTACAAATTTGAACAAGAACCATTACATATACATTTATTTAAATATTCACTTTGCATTCATATGATAAGTGGGACGTTTGATGTGACTCTTTAATGGTAGATCAAATAACGATTCTGGAGGGAAGGGAGAATCCAAAACAGTAGGGCGGAACGATTCATTTATCTACCATTTTGACAAATAAAGCCAGTTGATAGGGAATAAAACGTAACACTTATTAGTAATAAAATTACTTGCAAGTCTATTGCTTCCATGTGTGTCAAAGGACTAGCACATGCTCATTGTGATTTAGACGATTATGAACTTCTTTACTTTTCATTTATAGGCAATGAGAAGGGCGATCTCCAAGAACACGGCTATGCTGGTCTGTTCAGCTCCTCAGTTCCCTCATGGAATTATAGATCCAATTGAAGAAGTTGCAAAGGTAATAAAAGGGAGACCGTGCACGATACCATATTGGCATTGAGTGCATTTGGGAGAGGTCATAATTTAAAGCAATTCTTACACTGTTTTTGTTAATATTTGTTTATTTTCTTTTTCTTCTCTTTTTCCTGCCCTTAGCTTGCATTGAAATATCAGATCCCATTCCACGTTGACGCCTGTCTTGGTGGTTTCCTCATTGTATTCATGCAGAAAGCTGGATTTCCTTTACAACCGTTTGATTTCAGAGTAAAGGGAGTGACCAGCATCTCCGCAGATACTCACAAGGTGAGCCATTTTTACCTTGCTTTTAGTAGCACGTTGTTGGGTTGGTTGCTTGTTGTTGGGGTTGGTTGCTTGTTGTTGGGGTTGGTTGGTTGGTTGTTTCCTCTTGATTATTTTCCATTAAGTTGTAAACGTGTAGTCAGGTGAAGTGGTTTCTGTCCCACTGTTGGGATTGTTAGAGGATGTTTTTGACCTTCCGGCAAAGTAAATATGTCAATACTTACCAAACACAATTTGAAAAAAGGAATTTTGATCTTTTTGTAAAAATAGTTACATTTTCTGCTCAACTATAAGAAGGTTTCCTATAAGACCATTAGATTTAAATGAATTAAAGTGTATTGCAAAGCTGTTGTATCTTACAGTACAGTCTATGGAGCATTAAAATGTATCTTCAAGGATAATAGCTTAGTTAAAATAGCGGTTATATATCCTATATCCTATATCACTCCCAGGGCCCAAAACCTAGGAGAGATTCAACTGTTATTCTCACTTCTTATGAGATGTTTAATTGATCTGTTTCGTGATAAAAAGAAAAGTTATTTATTATTGTATGGACATGTTTACATATGTTACATTCTTGACGCATTCTGTACATTTCTGATATTCTTTGAAAAATAAAAATAAGAATTAAAAAAAAAAAAAAAAAAAAAAAAAATGTATCTTCAAATATAATCAAATAAAACCTAAAATATAATTGCCATTGCACCTATACATCTCATTTGGGAATTGCAATTAGATACTGAAGAAAGGCCAAGGTATAGTAGGAAGGAAGAAGATGTAGGGCGAAAACAAAAGAAAAATAATGGTTCCAAGTATTTATAGGTATTTTTAGTAAGTAAATGAATAGTACATTTGTGTTCAAATTTGAATGTCTAAAAAGTTAAACGCATTTCCTGCTCAGAATTCTGAGAAATACAGTATTGCACTGCATTCTGGGAACCTCGGCAGGGACATGCAAATAGGTATTGTTAGTAGCAATATTAACAGGAATATGTATATATGTGTGAGTATTTATTTTCAATTTCCTTTTTACAGTACGGTTTTGCACCTAAAGGTTCTTCTGTGATCATGTACAGTGACAAGAAGTACAGACACTACCAGTTCTTTGTGGCACCTGACTGGCAGGGTGGCATCTACGCATCTCCTGCCATTGCTGGATCCCGGCCTGGGGGTATAATCGCTGCGTGTTGGGCCACCCTGATGCACATCGGAGAAGATGGTTATGTACAGTCCACTAAGAAAATTATTAAAACGGCACGGTTCATCGAAACAGAGTATGTCCTAAATTATTCATTGTACCTAAAGGGCCACTGTAATGACATGCAAATGTGCCCACAAAGGCTTCGCTCTTTAATCCAAATACCATTTTGAACATGGCTCCCTTTTTAAATCCTGATGAAATACTAGATAAAAAGAACATGCGTTGCAGTTGGCGATCCAGGGCATGACAATATATTTATTTGTTTATAATGTTATATTTAAAAAAAAAAAGTTATAATTGTCATTACTGGAAAAAGGAAATGTCTCTGTTTTTTTAGTTCTGTTTCTTTTTATTTTATTTACTAAAACATGACAATCAATAGATGCCAAGCTTTATACCAGGAATATTATTGCAGTCTGTGGATTGGCAAAAATGATGCAACTAACTAACAACACAACAGCTATCTAACTCATGGTGAAGAGGCTTGGGTACCTCAATGAAGTTGTGATATACCATGCAGGGTCCCCCAAAATGTGCAGGTCATAGCAGAGAGATTAGATAAATTGTGGTTCACTGGAGAAGGAATTAGCAACCCACTCCCACAAGATGTGACTGGCGTGCTGCGCTCCATAGGATCACAGAAAGTCGGACACGACTAAACAACTCATGGGTATAAAAGCATTTTCAGGTAAAATCTATATATTAACAGATTCTGCTAGTGCATGGAAGATGCCGTATTAATCTAACAAGGCGTGTTAACTCAGCCTTTGGGAGGGAGGGGAATTTGTTGCTTTATTGGTGGATTCTTATACAATTTCAGCATAGGACACATTCTCTCCCTCTCTTTACTTCTAATCTTATAGATAATAAGCATTAGGAGATGACTCCCCCCTCAGTCTCCAAGCCAGCCGTGAGTGTCGAAGGCACAAACACGGTGTCTTTCAGGCACAAGTAGTATCTACTGAAATAAAGATTTTACCTAAAATTGCTTTTATGCACACAGCCTCTAATGTTAATTGGCTGATGGTTCACAAACATATGATGCTTTTCCCAATCTACAATAGTCCTTTAAACATAATATGACCTCCGAAGAAGTTGCTATGTTCAGAAGTGCTTTTTATGGAGCCGTTAACATTTTCTGGACATGAAAGTTGTTGTTTTTTTCACTATCGAGTTGTGTCATGAGCAGTTCTTTGCTGTTTTTTTTTTTTTTTTTTTTTTTTTTTTATAAACCTGCCTGAAAAATAAGGTAAAAATTAAATTTGTCTCACCAGCTATGAAGTTAGTTCACACCTTAGTGAAAATCTTCATTTATGTCATGAAAATTGACTCAGGAGCGCCCTCCAGTGTTTCCCTTTTCAAACTATTTAATTGAAGCCATTAATGCTGCAGATTACCTACTAGGAGCATCTGCAAGTCCATTTTTATTCAGGTGTTTTCCCCTTAATGTGTGTATATAAACATATAAAGAAGTGAAAAAATTCACATTAACATGTGCCAAAATATACAATTGCAGTGTTAATCTTGGTGTGTCGATTATGCCTATTAAATGGCCATTGTACAATGAAAAAAGCATATAGTGTAGTTTTAAAAACTTTGCATCAAAAATGAGCTGTATGACACTTTTTAATTAAGCTCTTAATTTATATATATATAAAAAAAAAAAAAGGAATTTGTTACAGCTGCTGGACCTTGGAGGTATCCATGGTACTTTGGAGGAGGGGAGTTTACATTTCTGGAGAGCTGTGCTTGCATCTATTGATACACATTGTCTGCTTTTGTCCTGTGAGGGGGGATTACAGTGGTGACAATTCAACTAATCCTACAGACGTCTCCTGCATCATTCCTCCGCCATCTCTCACTTCACTAATTAATTAAAAAAAAAAACTTGTCCCACATGACCTGTGATGGAGATGACACAACAAAGACAAGATGGAATCCTCTATTCATAAATAGAATCTTTAAAAATATTTTTAGAGTAAGACAGAGGTTTTGATAATTTCCTACACCACCCTGCTAATGTTGTTGGTTTGTTATACTTCACAAGCAAATGCCATTTTTCTTGTGGTCTAGCAATCCTTCAAGATGATGTTTATGAAAACAGGGCACCTATGGATAACTCTGGAGAATATAGTGCAGTTTGTATTTTAGTCATAACCTTAGTGCCACTTGTATGCGTTTCTACCTCTATATATTTTGGTTATGTATTCTGTACAATTGAAATATAACCTCAAGTTTCTTTATTTTTTCTCAATAAGGTTGCGTAAAATCAAACATATCTTTGTGTTTGGGAAGCCTCAAGTCTCTGTTGTTGCCATCGGATCAGACTCCTTTGACATCTTCCGTTTATCAAACTCCTTGACCGCAAAAGGCTGGAATCTGAACACACTCCAGTTCCCATCTAGGTAGGTCTGTTGAGTTGTAATTGTTGGACAACTTATTTAAAGCACCACTGTAGTGTAAATGAACTATGTGTTTCAATAAACATTGATCATTAATACAATTTTGGGTGGGGGGGGGCTGCTAAATGATCATACACAGTGCACCAAGACTGATCTCCAATGGCTGGAGGTTTCATTTGATAGACTGTCTACATAGCAAAAGCTTGTTGCCAATGATTGTGTGTTCTCTTATCAAATATAATTGTTCTGAGATGCTTTACACCTGTCTCCTATCCAATCACCCACCTTTCCCTTCATGACCTTATGGGGCTGCAGACTAACACTCAGCTGAAGGCTGATACACTAATCCTTGAAATGTGCTTTAATGTGGAATATTCTTATTAGACATTGATTATTTATCAATTCATAATTAAAATCAATGGCTACTCTTGCTAGGACAGTATAGTTCTCCTTTAAGACACCAGATACAGGCCACTCTCCGTTGACGCGTCATAGCGGCGAAACGCGCGTTAGAGTATCTTCGTTTGTCCCATCTAACTTGCCTTACTAATCCAATCCCTGAGCTGTCCCTCTTAGCTTGCCTTACTTCTTGACAGCTAGGATTGGGAGTTCTTGATTTTACATTGCTTTTTAATTAAAGACCTGATTTTTTTAGATGTTTTCTAATAAAGGTAATTTTTTATGAATCATTATATAAGTATCTTACGTTGTCTCTATTGGCCTGACCCTCCACGCTAGAGGGCACCATAGAAGCCTATACACCCCGTTACCCTTTAATGAGGTTATTCAATATAGTGGCTCTTTTTTCTTTCTCTTTTTGTAAATGTAACCAGATACAATAGCACATTTTAATAGTACCGTTTTCTTACTTTTACAGTATTCATATCTGCCTTACATTGTTGCATACAAAACCTGGAGTAGCAAAAGAGTTTGTGAAAGATGTCCAAGAATCTGTGGCCATAATCATGGAAGACCCGAGCGCCAAAACTACTGGAGTGGTAATAAAAATACTCATCTAACACATAGACAGCGATAAATACAAGTTTTACTAGAGATTGGTAGTTAAATGTTTCAATACACTCTGATTTGTGACATAAAGGGTGAAAGAAAGATAATACTTTTTAGGCAATAATTAAACTGTATAACATTAAGCAAGGAGGTAGCATGTGCTTTTTGAACCAATCATTGTACTCAACACATGCAATAGTGTAGTTCATGGCCATCTCTGTGCACTTAGCAGTCATTTTGGTCTGCTATCCCTTGTCCAATCAAGTTGTTTAGAGCCGAGATGTCTTATTCCAGTCCTTGAGGGCCCATATCAACCAGATTTTTGGGTTTGTTTGAGTTCAGGTAAACTATCAGTCTTATTTTGATATAATCATATAGGGATGTTATGAAAGTCTGACCTGATTCCTTTTTAAACGTATTGTTTTGAAAAATTTACAGTGGTGCTATAAAGTTTGTAACTCCTTTTAAAATATTCTATATTTCTGCAATTTTTTTTATCTAAAATGGGATCAGATCTTCACCCAAGTCAAAAAAATAGATAATGGACCTCATAAATCAAATAACCCAAAAGGATATACTTTTCATACATTTTCTGATCAAAAATGACCTGACATTAAATATATTTTGTGGAAAAAGTATATTAACCTATGGTTTTAGTAACTGGTGTGACTCTTAAAAAGCAATGACATCAGCCAAATGTTTATGGTAACTTGATCAGGCCTTGCCATTGGCTTGGAGGCATTTTGGCCCATTCAAGCTTATAATTGCTTTAGCTCAGTTATGTTAGTGGGATTTCTTGAACTCCCTGCTTCGGATCTGAATTTCTTCTGCTTCAGCCATTCTGTGGTCGACTGCCTTGTGTTTTTATGGCCATTGTCTTGCTACAAAACTCCCCTTCTGTTGAGCTTCAGTTCTCTGATGGATACTCTGATATTCTCCTGTAAAATTTGTTGGTACAATACAGAATTCAATGACCGCAAGTTGATCTTGCCTCGTAGCATTCAAACCACCCAAAAACTATACTTCTACCACTATGATTTAATGGTTGGGATGAGGTTCTTGTGTTCAAATGTAGTGTTTCTCATTTAAGCCAAAAAGTTCTATTTTTAACCCCCCCTGTCAACAGGACATTCTTCCAGTAGTCTTCTAGCTCCTCCAGATGGTGTTTAGCAAACTTTAAACTGGCAGTAATTATCCTCTTGGAGACTAGCGGCTTTCCACCGTGATATTCTCTCATGTATACACTATTCATCAATCCACCATCAACACACACTGAACAAGAACACTGCCTTTAGCCAGTGCAAGCGATGCCTGCAGATCATGGGAAATTACCATGGGGTTCTTTGGGATCTCCCAGAATATTATACTCTTGCCCTTGAAGTGATTTTTCTTGGAAGACCCTTCTTGGGGAGAGTAACAATGGTGTTGAATTATTTCCATTTGTACACTATCTGCCTGATAGTGGACTGATAAATCCCATAGTCTTGCTTTGTAACCATATCCAGTCTGATTAAGGCATAGCAAACAGTTGTTGATGCTCATCACATGTCTACGTTCACGTGTGTTTTCATATGTGTGATGAAGACCAGACTTTGGTTGTGAAGCCTCAGGTTGGTTTTATATTTTTTTTTTTAGATAGGGCAACGCCACCCAATCTCACACTTGATTGTTATCCCATTGACTATCTGCTCCTGATCCGATTATATCCCCTTAACTCAATCTATGATCCAAGAGTTCCACCCAGACATTCATGTTGGATCATCTTGATCAATAAATAAAAGGAAAATAATTGTATAACTTGAATGACGATCTGATCATTCTTTAGGTTATCATTATGCAGATATTTGACCACTGTACTTGCTTATAAAAAGTAGCATTTTCATTGGCAATATTTTGTTGAAACTTTTTTTTAAACTCTCTCAGCAAATGTTTTTTTTTTTTTTTTTTTTTTAATTGATCTAGATTGATACAGGCTTTTATAAACCACATTTTTTTTTTGTGGTCTGTCAAAGCTTAAGCGAAAATCGGCCTACCATTTTGTCACTTTAATAAATATGTAGGAACCGTTAAAAGCAGAGTAAACAGTGATGAACTCTTATAGCTTGTATACATTAAATGTAGATCTACCAATCCAAAACCGTTGGGGATAAATTGATAGAGAATTCAAAACTGAATACCCACATTGTGATTGCAACTCTTACAATTATCCAATTTAATAACGATCTGCAGAGTAATCCAAATATTGGCCTCTGTTTAAGAAGATAAACTGCATTTCACTGGCGAGGCCAAAGTTCATCAAAGCTTGTACCTGGGGCTATTGGTTTCTTTCCTGCAAAGAATTTGCTGCTATTTCATGGATGTATTTTTTTTTTTTTTTTTTAGTGGAACTGGATTTATATATATTGTTTTTCAGAAGTGGCTCTTTCTTGAGACATAACCCGTTATCTCTGCTTTGCACTTTATGTTCAGTGCCTGAGGCACCTGTGCTTTGCAAAGAAAATCTGCCCCTGACCCTAGTGTAGTGGATGGCATCAAACTGCATAACAAGATAAGGTTATGTGGGAACAACCTTCCCTAAATTTATGTAGAGAATAACCGGTTTCAGAAATAAATAGTGCAATGTATACGCAGCTTGTATTCAACTTTAATAAGAATGAACCTAATGGGCTGAGATATTAAAGTCATCAAAGTGATGGGCACCATCAGGTAGAGGTTTGGAAAATATGTGGGACAGTTGTTTTACATATTTTTAACTTAAGAATTGACTTGGGTTTTTCCATTTTTATCCACCGATTCTATATAGATATACACAGGCACATGTTAATAGCATGGTCTCGCTGCTGATGGAGGGAATTATATTTGTACCCCCCCCCCCCCCCACATCCACTCACTTCAAAATCTCCTAACACAATCATTTGGCAGCAATGTTCAGAGGGTACAACACCGTTTTCACATGCTTTTCCAAACTCCATATCATGGAGCACAAGATGACTTGGTGTCCCTTTTTTAATTTTGATGATATTTTTAGTGCACCAAAAATAGCAGTTTTGTACCCAGCTGTAACGTTAACCTACTAATTTCTGAGCTATAGATCTGTACAACATACCTTACTACAGTCCTCTCTATACTACGGTATCTCATATTATTCTTTTTCTTTCTAGGGAGCTATATATGGCATGGCACAAACCATTCCTGACAGGTCTATGGTTGCAGAGATTTCCCGAGCTTTCCTGGACTGCCTGTACATCACAGAAAACCCATCAAGTGCCAAACAGATAAATGGATCTCCTGAGCACCACTAGACATCCCTACCTTCTTCTCGGTGGTACGATCAAGAACAGCTCCACAGAGGCAGAACAGCTGGCACTCCTGTCTGAAGGCTGTCTTTATATGTATATTTTTGTAGGGCATGTAAGGGATGCAACATAAAATAGTGAAAAGAAGGGATTGTCTACCCAACGAAATGTGTCTTACTTCATTGAAACCATAGAGCATTTGTTATAGGGTCTATGTAAGGGTATCATTTTTCATAGGCCAGGAGAATCTGTTTAATTTATTAACACCAATTAACGAGCCGAAGCATTCCACATGTTCTTGTTAGGTTTTATCTTTACTACTGCACAGTAAACTGCTCTCTCGGGTCACAACAGAGGTCCCAATTATGGTAGGCATTTAGTAATACAAAAAACAACTTTGGATTTACTATAGTTTGGCTGTCGCTAAGCTCAAGAGATTATCCTATCTGACTGGTCTTATCTGTATCATATCACCCTTGTGAGTGAGTGATTCCCTGTATTAATATTTGCCTTTTGCATATGGCTTCTAATGTGTCAGTCTGTGAACAGCCAGACTCTATCAGAAGCCATGTGCGAAAGAGAACCTGTAAATTGGTCCAGATAACAGGGTCTCTTGAATGATGATAGCCAACAACTAGTGTGTATTAATAAAATTATATATATATATATATATATATATATATATATATATATATATATATATAATCTACTACCATAAATCAGGACCTCTGCTGTAGCCTTTAATCGAACACCATGTGCAAAGCTAGACCTTCCTCGGTACAATATTGGACTTAACCTTGTTTAATAAATATTGGCCAATGTTTTGTTCTCATTGGTTTAATTTCTGTCTAATTGTTAAATATAATACAAGATGCCATGTACTTCTAATATCCGCACTTGATTTACCTCATCCATGTTTGTGTTTGCCTGTTGAATCCGTACGGACATACATTTTGTCACAAACCTGATTTGTTCTAAGAAAAATAATATGTGTGAAAATGCATCATTTTAACTTGAATATCCTCAAACAAAGGGTGCTTATATTGGGCATTTGCAGTTTTTAAAATGTTTTGTAAACGGTCTCATGTATACTAATACACTTCTTACTTTAGTATCAGTGTCTTATTTTTAATTGATCAATAGAAAAGCCGCCGGTGAGTAATCTTTACAGATACATCTTTCTAGACTTTGCTTAAAGATAGAGGACATGAACGGTTCATGCTATTTATTTTAAATGTTCTGCCAACCTTATGGGCAAAGGGCACTGTGGTGGTAAGTAGACATGTGGCTGCCATGTTGGCACCTATAACTCCTCCTTTCCCTCAGATTGTGTGAGATGCAGCAAGTTGTGAATCTATATTTTGCATCTTCTAATGCATACAACATAACCAGTCACTTTACATTGATTAGCATGCTCATGTGGCATTCATACTGTACTAGAAGCTGTCACTGGCCTTGTGAATCTCCATATTGCATCTTCCCAAGCAACTTGCTGCCTGACCCCTTACACAGTGATACACGGAGTATGGAAGGAAGTGGAAAGGCCAATATGGAAGTCCTTAGAGGTAGCCAAAGTTAATTAAAAAAATAAAATAGTAATTAATTAACCTTATGCTAATGAGCTCTCATTATGCAAGGTGCAACTCGTTCATTTAAAAGAATATGCCTTATTTTAGCACTACAATGTCCTTTTTAAGTATCTTCCAAGGAAAATAATTAGAGAACAAAAGCTGCGATTACTTATTAACTTGTGAAAATTATAGGTAAGTAATTGGCCAACATCAAATAAAAATGTATGCAACTGGTTGTTAAAGGAACAGTCAACCCAGCAACAAGTTGGTTAAATCACAAAGAGAATTGAAATCAGTTATATTATAGTAGCTGTTTTATCCTTAATACATAATTCTTGAGATTTTGTGCTACTGTTATGGCTAGCATGCAACTTGTTATGCTACTTTGTAGCTCAGATTGTGTAGTAACGATGAATGAGGGGATCTAACCATGTGGGAACCTTGGGGGAGAGGCATTGTTTTGCAGAAAAGCAGACCGTAATCCTAATTAGCACATCAACGCAGCTAAGTAGTATTTAGGAGCCACATATTAATACAGTAGAAGCAATGCTGATTATCTCAGGAAATATTCACCTTTTTAAAAAATGGCACAGTATATTTTGAATTAGAATTTCAGACTAGAAAAAACTTCTAAGATATATGTGTTGTGGGTTATGTCCAGACTATGCAAAAAAAGTTTTATTATTGTTTAGTCTCTCCTAAAACTGCATTAAAATTGTAGGCTCCCGGACAATTAAAAAAATATAATATGTTCTGACCTATATGGTATGTGTTATTTTTTTTTTTCTTTCATTGATTAAAATCTTCTGACTATGCAGACATTTCCCTTTTTTTTTTTTTTATTCACAAAAAAATGCATTTTAATTACATGGGTTGATGGGAGAAAATATCAGAATCTGATGCAGAATTAATAATTGTTTTAATGGCCTCTGTAGTTTTGAAAACTTCAGACTGTGTCTGTTTTTATCCTCTAAAAATGTTCACGGCTTACACAACAATTTGTTTGGGCGTTTCTAAAGTGGACTTGGATGAGTTGCACTTCCATTTAGTCTTTTTTTGTTAATTTGACAATATTTTGACATTTCTTCATCCTAGATTCTTTCTTGGTGTAAAACCTGTTCGGGAGAAAATGTATGTCTGCCCCAATTTAGGTAAAATGTAATTAAATCGTTGGACAATACTTTAAACAAAAAAAAAAAAAAAAAGTGAATAAAGCATTTTATTTTTCAGTAGCTGATATATTAACTATGACACTGCAATGGCCTTTTAAATTTTCTTTTAATTTTTTTGCATAACTTTAAATTAAATTCCCAAATTTGAAATCCAAAGTATGTAGGAGCTGGAATTTGTATTTTTTTTTTTTTTTAAATTGGTAATGTTACGCGCCCAAAACTTCCATGTGCAGGATAACTTGGAGAGCCATATTTTATGCAGGAGCAAATGCTTATTGTCCATTATAGGCATTAATGAACTTTTGTAATTTTCCGTACATATTAATGAACACTTAAAGAGACACTATAGTCTCTATAGTATCTGCTCTCCATCTTCAGATAGATGGTAGAAAATTGTTTAAATTCACCAAGAATGGACTTGGATACTGTTGTCATAACCTATGATGTCCCCCCACGATAAGGTGCAGAGATTACACAGATAATTTTACCTTTACTGACTTTTATACTCATTTCTTATCGTATAGAGACTATGTGCAGTGGGTAAAAGCATTTGTTTTAGGTTTGGAATGAAATATAATTATATCTGTAACCAAATATATAAAATAAATAAAAACATGAGTTGTATCCACAGCAGCTATGTTATATGCACTTGCTTTTACCACTTAGCTAAGATTAAACATGACATGCTTTGCGGTGAATAAAAATTAAAAAACAAACTATATATTTAATATAGAGATAATATTGGAAATCTAGCGATTCCAAATCTGGTTGTAGATAGTGCAGTTTATGTATCCCCCTGAGGATGGAAGCTGTCTAAAACCACTAACTTCAAAAGCTCATAGCTCAAGCAGCACATTTTAAAAGGAAAGCACTTTTTCCATATCATTCGTAACCCTCCCACCACCATGTGATGGCGCAGAGTACATATAATGATTTCATTGTTCAGTGAAGCGACCAGTTTCCTGTAATACTCTCTCAAAACCAGTTATTAGCCTAAGTATTTATGGTGGTATCTAAAAGCTACCAATGTAAAATATATGTTGGTTTACTGTAGAAAACATGTTCATTTTGGACTGAGTGATTCCTCGTGTACTGTATTTACTAACCAGTACATTTAGTTTCTCTTTGCTCACTTGTTATGTGCAAAAATCTATACTTTTATAAATATTTTAATGAAGTAAATGAAATATTTTGGGATTACTGGTTTTATTTTCCAACTCCTATTGATAAGTATAGGGGCTGGTCATAGCTGGGAGCAGAGCCATCCACACAGCTGGGCAGGGACCTCTCTCTTTCTCTCTCGTGAATCATACAAAGAGATGACTGAAGGGGCACTCCCTGTCGTCATGTTTCAAGTGGACCCTTCCCAGCTGTGATCTCATCTTTGCATATTCTGTTGCAAGCTCCAGCTAAACAAGGTAATGGAGGATCTCTGCGAGGAGAAATATGGCATCCCCTATATTGATCAATGAGTGGCAAAATAAAGCCCAACACATTTTATATATTTCTCTAAAATGTTTATAAAACCTAAAAACATTAATTTGTTTCAAACCTTTAATAAAAAAAAATTCAGTGTTCATTGGTCCTTTTGTTAGCCAGATGGATTGTATAATGTGTTTTCTTCATCACATACAATACTGTAAAGTAATAAATAAAGATTTGAGGCAATGGAAAACTAACTAAACATTAAGTGCCTTAAAACACCAAATAGGTGAGTGTTATAATTGTATTGTACTGTGATTACAGAATAAAAGTTTGGAAATGTTTGTTCACTTATTTTGTTTGTTTGTATTAAATATGATTTAGGATATTTATTTGGGCAAATGTAAACCCTATGATAATTGTTCTCAGTATGGTCACAAAGCAGCTGACCGGCATTACCTGTTACTTGAAGTTCCATCCAAAGAGAAGTGATATAACAAAGTGGACTGTGGGGAAAAAATGTTATCTAAATGTATGCTCAACGTTAAAAAGATGAAGATCATGGCAAATGGCAATTTCACTTCCTGGCAAATAGATGGAGAAGAAGTGGAGGCAGTGACAGATTTTATTTTCCTTGTATCCAAGATCTCTGCAGATGGTGACTGTAGTCATGAAATTAAAAGACGTTTGCTTCTGGGAAGTTTGGACAAGCTTGTAAAAAGTAAAGATATTAAACTATCAACAACGGTCCGCATAGTTAGAACTATGGTATTCCCAGTAGTAACATACGGATATGAGAGCTGGACCATAAAGAAATCTGAGCACCATAGAATTGATGCCTTTAAATTGTGGTGTTGGGGAAGACTGCTTAGAGTCCCTTGGACTGCATGAAGATCCAAGAAATCAATACTTCAGGAAATTAAGACTAACTGTTCACTAGAAGGTATGATCATGAGGCTGAATGAAGCTCAAATATTTTTGCCATATTATGAGACCGCAGGATTCCCTAGAAAAGACTCTGATCCTGGGAATTATTGAAGGCAGAAGTAGAAGGGGACAACAGAGGCAGAGATGGATAGAGGAGGTCACCGAAGCAATGAACATGAACTTGATGGGGCTCAGTTGCAGTGCCAGAGATGCATCTGGCGTGCTGTGGTCCATAGAGTCACAGAAAGTTGAACGCGACTGAACGACAAAATGTAGACTATGAATTACTTAATTTGTAAAACCACCTATTACAGCAGTGATTCCCAACCCTCCCCTCAAGGATACACAGCCAGGCCATGATTTAGGTTTAGAACTCAACACCGGCGAGGAAATTATTCTACAGGAAGGGGCAGATAATAGTTTAAAACTTGGATATTTTAAGGTGCTATTTCGCTCATGAGTTTTTTTTTTTTTATTCATTCAAAGTCATCCTAACTTCATACTTCTGACATCCCACTACGAGAGTTATATGAGATCGTAGGAGACACTGAGCTCCTTTTCAAATAATTCATGCTTAAAATACCCAACTTTTAAGCTCAGTACTCACTTTCACTCAATTTTAATAATTAACTGTACTTAAAGTAATGCATACTGAACCATATGTAAGAAGCTGGTCTTTTTATTAGTCTTAAAACTTATAAATAGAAGCTGAGATAATATCTAATGCTTTTCATACACTGTAGGACTTTGTGAGTCCTGGAGAAGCCCTATAGTGGGTGAAACGTGTTGAGAGATATCACTGCAGGGATTTGTTTCTACCATGTCTTTGGTTGCAACACCCTCAGCTAAGAGCTGCAGCTACTATCTGTCTGGATTAAAGGGTTACCCGAGGATGCTTTACCCAACAGATAATAATCATATATATAGTTGTCGTAATTGCGAGTTTGTCTGTAACACTTGCAAAGTTACAGACCCCTAAAATTGAGGGGGGGGGGGGGGGGGGGAGGGAGGCTCGCAATGAGCACCAAAGGCGCTCATCGAGAGACCTGCAAGGTAGGTGGGGCACCATTTTTTTCAAGTTCGGAACTCAGAAGCCATTCTGAGGCTGCCAAAAGATGCCAAATAAATAAAAAAAATTGGCGGTCGTTAAACCCGCAACTTTTTTTTCAAGGCTGTAACGCGGAAGCCCTTTGCGGGCTTGGGGAAATTGATAGTTTTCCTTAAGCGCGCAAATGTTTTTCACACCCGTAAATGGCAAAAGGAGCACAGGGAAGGCCGGGGGTGGGGTTGGTGAAAGACACAGGGGAGGGAGGAGAAAGACAGAGGAGGGGGGGGGGGGGGAGAGAGATACAAACAACAGAAAACACAATGTATAAAACCATATCATGGGGACAAGTTGCTCGTAATAATACGAAGATGCTCCTCACATCTACATCACTGCCCCCCTACCTTCTAATATTTATTCATATGTGTAGATTTAAGTTCTGCAATAACTGTACCTTTACTGTGTCCCTTTTATACAACACTGACAATACACGAGGCCAGGAAACTGTTTTAATTCACATACTCTCTTCATACAGATATAAGTTGTGTAAACAAATTAGGGTATTAAATAGTGATTATTATTATTATAATAATATGGATTAAAATGGGAAAATTGCGTTATAAAAATATTCATAAAAAAAAAGGCGGGGGGGGGGCTACGTTTACAAAAAGCACTGGTGTTTTCAATACAATATAATACTTTTGGTTGTATCACAGGAATAAAAAATGTGTCCAGTTGCAATAACTTTATATTTCCAAATGAATCTCCGCATTAGTCGGACACCAGGATACCGAGCCATCCGACCTTTCCTTTCTTAAGACACAGTTGCGGCAACTTGTTCGATAAAACTAGCCAAGTTAATATCTCTTTCAGACAGGCCTCCACATTCATGGGTGCTCAAAGTTATGTGAACCTGCAAAAAACAAAAACAAACAAACAAACAAAAAAAACAATGAAATTTGCAGAACATTTCTAATACACAGTAACGCCATTTGGAATAAGTGAGAACGTTTGATTTTTCGAACACTTCGACGTAATCCCAATTTCTCACACTTTTAAAAGATCATTGTAAAACTGCAACAGTGATGCCCCCCCCCCCCCCCCCCATTCTTTGTGCCTTTACTCATTCCCCACCCCTTGCATTGTCTCATTACCTCTTATTCCCTTTACCCTCCTTTGTATTATCCCTTGCCCTTTTGTATAGCAATGTTCAATTAAAGGGATATGAAATATTCCTGGATTTTACTAGGTATATAATATCCCACATCTATTTACTTTTATGTATTTTTATTAACAAGTGCTTATAAACTCTGCTTTTACAGCCTAAAATCAAACAAATAGTCCCTGAATGGGTCTGCCCACTACCGCATATGCAGACACAGAATCTAGGGCTAGATGTGCTGTGTCTCATACCAACTAATCAGTGACCATTTCTCAGAATATTCTGCAACATGCAGCTGAGACATGGTCTCTGATTGGCTAGAATACTACACTGTACATTCAGCCCTAGAAAGTCTGTATCTGCATACACTGCAATGGGCAGACCCATACAGGAACTATTGGTTTGATTTTGGTCAGTAAAACCAGGGCTTATACACACACTTCTTAAATAAAGTACATGAAAGTAAATAGATACACAAGGATATTATATACCTAGTAAAACCCAGGGACCTTCTATATCCCTTTAGGACGTCTCCGCTATCCAATCATATCCCCTCTCAATATATTTACCTTGTTGTAGACATTGAACCACTCTGGATGGTGATCAAGTTTCTCAGCTTGCAGAGCCACCCTGGTCATAAACCCAAAAGCCTAACGAGAGAGACAGAGAATGTTAATTATAATGTAACTTATGGATACTATAGATTCAGTCCCACTAATGTAAGATTTAATTTTAGCTCTAAAGCTAAACTATACCCATTACTGTATGCAGAATAGTTTGTAATACTCTTACATTTGAGGTCTTAAAATTCATTGAGCCGGGTATTGTGATTTATTTTTTTGATTTATTTAGAGGCCAACTGAAAAATTCTTCATAAACCAAGAACATCGGCTATAAAGTGACATTTGTCAGGTATTTTTAAAGCTCTTTTTCTTGTGACATTTTCGGGTGGTGATTTAGAGAGATTTCTTACTTCAATAAATTGTTATTGTGCAACAAGCTTCATAATATTGTCCCTGGAGGAGCCCAGGAAGCTTTGCAAGGGGTTATTTTTTATTATTATTTTGGAAATGGTTTCATGTTTTTGTTTAGAAGTTTACAATCAGAGCTCTCAAAATAAACAGTGACATGCTGTGTGTCTGTAGTAGCATGACACTGGTATTACAAAGCCCGCCCCCTATAGGAGTGGGCTTAGGACAGCTATTGAAAATGACACCCTACATGATAGAGAACCCGAAGAAAGGAGGAGCTTCCAGAAACTGAAAATCCACTTATTTCTAAGAAGCCTCCAGAAATAAAGTATACATATCCTGACAATTAAAAGTAAATTACTGTCACTAAGTTCTACAAAAATGTCACATTAACACATAACCTAGACACATCTCCACATGTTCCCTTACCTGGAACTATACCCCTCTGCCAAGGACCTGGACACATATCTCCACCTCTTACCCTACAAACACTGCCTCTTACCTGGAACTATACCCCTCTGCCAAGGACCTGGACACATCTCTCCACCTCTTACCCTACAAACACTGCCTCTTACCTGGAACTTTACCCCTCTGCCAAGGACATGGACACATCTCTCCACCTCTTACCCTACAAACACTGCCTCTTACCTGGAACTATACCCCTCTGCCAAGGACATGGACACATCTCTCCACCTCTTACCCTACAAACACGGCCTCTTACCTGGAACTATACCCCTCTGCCAAGGACCTGGACACATCTCTCCACCTCTTACCCCACAAACACTGCCTCTTACCTGGAACTATACCCCTCTGCCAAGGACCTGGACACATCTCTCCACCTCTTACCCTACAAACACTGCTTCTGACCTGGAACTATACCCCTCTGCCAAGGACCTGGACCGATCTCTCCACCTCTAACCTTACAAGCACTGCTTCGGACCTGGAACTATACCCCACCTTTAATTTTGCCATACTAAATTGTCCCTGAATCAAGATACCACTTCCCTCCCATCCTCCCCACACCTACCTACATACTGTTGCAGCTATACAGTAGTCCAATTTCCTGACTTTTCCAGTTGCAGGTTATATACTACAGTGCCTTGCAAAAGTATTCACCCCCCTTGGCATTTTTGTGTTTTGTTGCCTCACAACCTGGAATTAACATGGATTGTTTGAGGATTTGCATCATTTAATTTACAGAACATGCCACAACTTTGAAGATGTTTTTTTTATTTTTTATTGTGAAGCGACAAAAAACAGGACAAAATAACAGAAAAAGTCAATGTGCATAACTATTCACCCCCCTAAAGTCAATACTTTGTAGAGTCACCTTTTGTGGCAATCACAGCTCCAAGTCGCTTTAGATAAGTCTCTATGAGCTTGCCACATCTTACCACTGGGATTTTTGCCCATTCCTCCTTGCAAAACTGCTCCAGCTCCTTCAAGTTGGATGGTTTGCGCTTAAGTGTGACCACAGATTTTCTATTGGATTGAGGTCTGGGCTGTGACTCGGCCATTCCAACACATTTACATGTTTCCCCTTAAACCCCCCAAGTGTTGCTTTAGCAGTGTGTTTGGAGTCATTGTCCTGCTGGAAGGTGAACCTCCGTCCTAGCCTCAAATCACACACAGAGTGGTACAGGTTTTGCTCAAGAATATCTGACCAGTTTCCCAGTCCCAGCTGCTGAAAAACATCCCCACAGCATGATGCTGCCACCACCATGTTTCACTGTGGGGATGGTGCTCATTGGGTGATGTGAGGTGTTGGGTTTGCGCCAGACAAAGCATTTTCTTGGCCGAAAAGTTCAATTTCATTGTCATCAGACCAGAGCACCATCCTCCATACATTTTGGGAGTCTCCCACAGTCTCTGCTGTGGAACTCTGCAGCTCCTCCAGGGTTACCTTAGGTCTCTGTGCCGTCTCTCTGATTAATGCCCTCCTTGCCCGGTCCGTGAGTTTTGGTGGGCGGCTGTCTCTTGGCAGGTTTCCTGTTGTGCCATGTTCTTTCCATTTGGTTATGACAGATTTGATGGTTCTCCTGGGGATCATCAAAGATTTGGATATTTTTTTTTTTTTTTTTTTTAACCTATCCCTCACTTGTACTTCTCAACAACATTGTCCCTTACTTGTTTGGAGAGTTCATTGGTCTTCATGGCAGTGTTTGGTTAGTGGTGCCTCTTGCTTAAGTGTTGTAGCATCTGGGGCCTTTCAAAAAAGGTTTGTATAGGTATTTACCGATCATGAGACACTTCATTGCACCAGAGCTTTTTATGGGCTTCATAACAAAGGGGGTGAATACATACGCACATGCCAATTTTCTCTTTTCTATTTCTAAAAAAAATATTTTTTTATGTATATATTTTTCTCATTTCACTTCACCAACTTAGACTATTGTGTTCTGATCCATCACAGAAAATTCAAAATTAACAACACATGGAACTTAAGGCTGTAATGTAACAAAATAGGTAAAAAAAGTCAAGGGGGGTGAATACTTTTGCAATGGAACTGTATCTGACCACTAGGGACAGATAGCATATTGCATACTAAAGCCATTCACCTCAAGTTACTTTGTTAGACCTCTTCCATCTTGCATTTAATAAAAAAAAAACCTTTCTAACTTTGCACTCCTCACCACTTTAGTAGCAGCAAGTTTCTAATAGTGTAGGGTGCTTTGGGAAAAAGCACTTCCTGCAAAGATTTTAAACTCAAAACAAGGCCCTCCATCTTCTACAGTTTAATATTGTATTTCTCCTTGTTCTTATCCCCTGTACAGCGCTACAGAATATGTTGGCACGTTACAAATAAAAGATAATAATAATAATAATAATAATAATAATAATAATATATAGAGAATAGTAAATTAAGAAAATATGTAATTTGCTTCATTATCTATAATTTTGATAGAAATATGATATATCATAAAACTAAATATATTAATATCCCCTTCCCGGAGGCTTACTATAAAAGCCAGTGGTTTACATCAGTTTCCTCTCTATTATTTCTTGCTACATACCCTGTTGAAATCTTTGAAGTGGAATTCCTTGCAGATGGCGTCTCGCCCGTCCAGCTCGTTCCACCCCACTGCCCGCAGGTTGGGCAGGAGCTGGTCTCTCTCCTCTCCACTCAGCCTGTGAGCCTTTCCTGCCTGTCCAAAAGCCAAAAACATTGTTGTTATGTACACATGGGAATTTATTTTATATATATATATATATATATATAATATATATATATATATATATATATTTATTAGTACAAGAGTGGTACCTTTGTGATTCCATTTAAAAATGCCTACAAATAGAAGGCAAACTTATTTCCTGCTCAGATTTTGCCGAATATAGTTGATGCACTGCATCTTGGAGACTGGGTGGGGACATGCAAATGATACCACAATTCACACTCAATCCAAAAAAACATATACCTGGCTCTTTTTAAGCATATGCTCACTATTTCCCAGCTTTAAGCACAGCACAGGATGAATTATGTACAAACCAGGAGACCTACCCACAGACAGAACTGTTTCGCAATTACTGTCGCTCATCAGTGTGGGGCAGGTGCCTGGTTTGTGTGAGATTTTTGTAAAGGGTACTTCATCACAGCAATCATTTAATTTATGGTGGGTTGAAAAGTGTTAGAAGCCCTCCAATGTACAGAAAATAAATCGCACATTAGCGATTCCATTTGAATGTCTAAAGAAATAAGTGAATAAACGTATTTCCTGCTCAAATTTCTCAGAAATACAGTTGATGCACTGCACTCTGGGAAAACTGGGTAGCAGGGACATGCAAATGATATCACAATGCACGCTCACTATTAATCTAGAAAAGATACATGGCTCCTTTTACGCAAACCAGGAACCCGCCCCACACGCAAAACCTTACTGTCTGTGGGTAGGTCTCTTGGTTTGAGTATTGTCCATCCTGTGCTGTGCTTAATGCTGTGAAATACAGCAAGCATATCCCTAAAAAGAGCCATGTATATTTTTTTGTTTGGATTAATAGAGTGAGTGTGCATTGTGTAATCATTTGCATAACCATGCCCAGTTTCCCAGAGTGCATATACACACACACACACACACACAGACTTGTGCACAGAAGTGTGAATACCCTGCCAGAAATTTTGATTTTTTTGAATTTATATTTAGAAAATGACGGATTTTAAATAAAATAATTTTTGGAATGAATAGTGAATGTTTGGCCTTGTTACAGACACACAAGGTGACACAAACACGCAGGTTAAAAATGGCAATTAGAAGGTTCATTTCCCACACCTGTGGCTTTGTGCAATTAGTTTTTGTGTGTAACTTGTCAATGAGTTTGTTAGCTCTCGTGTGGATGCACTGAGCAGACTAGATACTGAGCCATGGGGATCGGAAAAGAACGATGAAAAGACCTCTGTAACAAGGTAATGGAACTTCATAAAAGGATATAAAAAGATATCCAAGCCTTGAAAATGCCAGTCAGCATGGTTCAATCACCTATTAAAGTGGAAAATTGAGGGATCTGTTGATACCAAACTAAGGTCAGGTAGACCAAGAAAGATTTCAGCCACATCTGCCAGAAGAATTGTTCTGAATACAAAGAAAACCGACAGGTAACCTCAGGAGAAATACAGGCTGCTCTGGAAAAAGACGGTGTGGTTGTTTCAAGGAGCACAATATGACGATAATTGACCAAAAATGAGCTGCGTGGTCAAGTTACCAGAAAGAAGCCTTTACTGCGCCAATGCCACAAAAAGCCTGGTTTAAATATGCCTGACAACACCTTGACATGCCTCATGCTTCTGGTCTCTGAAATTTGGAGTGACGAGACCAAGAGAGAGCTTTATGGTCATAACCATAGGTGCTATGTTTGGAGAGGGGTCAACAAGGCCTATAGTGAAAACAATACCATCCCCACTGAGAACTGACAGTGAGCCACCTTGATGCACAAGAAAGTGGGCAAACAGTTTGCTGAAGACAAGCAGACTAAGGATATGGATTACTGGAATCATGTCCTGTGGTCCGATGAGAACAAGATAAACTTATTTGGTTCAGATGGTGTCAAGAGTGTGTGGCTGCAACCAGGTGAGGAGTACAAAGACAAGTGTGTCGCCTACAGAGTGCTGCCGGCACTGGGGAGCTACAGTTCATTGAGGGAACCATGAATGCCAACATGTACTGTGACATACTGAAGCAGAGCATGATCCCCCTCCCTTCGGAGACTGGGACGCAGGGCAGTATTCCAACATTATAACGACCCCAAACACACCTCCAACGATTTAGACATTAATGGCTGTTATTTTGAGGGGACAGCACATTTACACTGTTATACAGGCTGTACACTTACTACTTTACATTGTAGCAGAGGGGCATTTATTCAGTGTTGTCACATGAGAAGATATCATAACATATTTATAAAAATGTGAGGGGTGTACTTACTTTTGTGAGATACTATATACACACACACGGTGTGGGGGGGGGGGGGGGGGGGGGTTTGGGGGGGGAGTATTTGATCCCCTGCTAATTTTGAATGTTTGTCCACTGACAAAGAAATGATCATTCTATAATTTTAATGGTAGGTGTATTTTAACAGTGAGAGACAGAATATAAAATTATATATATATATATATATATATATATATATATATATATATATATATATATATATATATATATATATATATACACACACACACACACACAAACACAAAAAAGCATGTCAAAAAAGTTATAAATTGATTTGCAGGTCAGGGAGGGAAGACAGAGACACGCATAACAAGACCAAGAGAGTCATATTCTTGTACATCATCCAATGTAGTCTACATGATACAATGTACTGTATGTCATTTCACCCAGAATAACTTATAACTAATAATACTAATATATATATTTTTCTCTGCTTTCTTTCAGGGTTTGGTTCCTTTTAAGATGTGAAACTATTTAAGACCCCAATTGACTTACTCTGGTCTGCACCCCACATACTTCCACAGTTCTCTGAACACAACAACATTTTTTGTGAATCCTGGAATGTGTTGCTTCATTTGGGAATCTATAATCAGTATTGCCTCTGACTCGACAGAGAGGTCCGCTCTCAAAAGCTTGTCAGGAAACCTATGAATATGTTTGTCCAATAAAAAAGGTATCAC
>CM050171.1:18445719-18655719 GCA_027410445.1 Discoglossus pictus
AATAAAAAAAATTGTTATACTGGTTGTTTTATATATAAAATCTACCTTCTGAGTTAATGAGTTTATCAGCAGTAATTTTAAATAATTACTAATGATAAGGCTGTTACCCGATAGGGTGAATATTTCAGGTAATTTATACATAAATCATTTTTAATTGTTATACTTTGTTATTTAATTAAAACCGGCTACAATTATATTATTAAAGTAATTTTAAAGTAATTATTCCTTACAGTTGGGTGAAAGCCACAGAGCTAGCCCAACAGGATAAAAAAAGAAAGTGATCAAAGAGATGTTTAAATGTTAAAGTCTTATCATTATTATAGTATATACTAGCGACTTGCCCGTCAAAAATGACGGGGCAATAAAATTGTAAGGCAGGTAATGCTGTTTGGCAAAGTCATACATTTTGTTGGTGGTCTGAGATCCTTTGGCGCTCATTGCAAGGCTGTTGGTTGTTGTATTTTCTTTTTTCTGATAGGCGCTTTTGCTGTTATTGTTTTGTCGGCGCTGATCTGCTTTTTGCGCTTATTGCAATGCTTTGTGTGCTATGAGCAGCGTTGGCGCTCGTTGTGAGGCGCGCAGTGAATGGGTTTTGTGTTTATTGTGATAGTGTTTTTTTTTTGTGTATATGTATTTTTGTATGTGAATTAAATAATTAATAAATGAATATACTTTACCTATTTGTAAGTAATAGAAGAAGCATTGTGCTGAAGAGCTGACAATCTGTTTTGATGTTCCTGCAGCATACAATGTTGGTTTGCAGTGTTGTGGAGCTGAGGTGTAAGTGTCAGCAATGTGTGCAGTGTGTAGTGTAAATAGGCTGCGTGCGCGAGGGGAAGCAGTTAGGGTAGCTGTGTACTTCCGCATTGTGTAAGTTAGTGTTGTAAAATGGCGGCGAATGTGTATGTGTTACGCGGGTGTGGATGATTTAACGTCCTTGCTAAAAGTGTATCTTGTACGACCGGAAAAGTCGTATGTGTTTGCCGGCGTTTTGCGGCTTTAGGGTCCTTTAGCCTCGTTTTTTCGGTGGCCATTTTTTCTCTCGCTTCGGGGATTTTCGTGTGTGTAAACTCGGTAATTTGGACTTAAATTGAGGTGTAACTTCACTTGCAGAGGTCCTGGGTGCCCCCCTTGCTGTGGGTAAGTTTTTTTGATGTCATTTTTGTGTGTATTTATTGTTTTTTTAATGTTCTCCGCTGCGTGCAGTTCGGCCGTTAAGGTTGCATTTTTGCAAGTTTGTAATGTTTTTTTTTCCTAAGTCCCGCGGCTCGTGTTTTTTTGTGTAAGTCCGTATTTCGTGATTGCGTGTTAGATCTATTTTGTCAAAGTGGCGCTTGTGTGGGTGTTTGTAACCGCCTGTGAGGCGCCGTAGAGCCTCCACCTCCGCAAAGACAGAGAGAGAGAGAGAGAGACAGCACTGAGCGAGACAGCACAGCCAATTGAAGATAATATATGATATTTACTAGCACTTAATAAAAAATAATTACACATATATGTGTAATGTGAAATTGATCTGTTTCACTTTAAAGATACAGCCATCCCAAATGGATTTCATCTTGAAGTGCATAAAAAACTGGTTGTACATTGTACTAGCCTTTTTGTCTACAGTAAATCATTCTTGATAAATTGAGTTCTTGGTGAGGGAGGGGTTCAAAATGAATGAAAACCTTGACTGTGATTCTAATTAACACACCAAAGCTGCTAATATTTGGGAGCTGCTCATTTGCATACAAATACTGGATTTCTAAGGAATGATCAACTTTAGGAAACAATGGCTAACATAACGTATAATCATGCTCTATAAGAATAATCTAAATGAAAGAAAAAAAACTTCTTAATTTTGGTGTGACAGGGTTCCTTTTTGGACAATCTCTGTATTTTTTTTTATAAATGTATAATTTTTTCGGCTACAAAATAATAATATTTATTAAGCAGAATCCAAATCAAATACATCTCTCATTGTGAATTCCAGTGAATAATCCTCACGGCAATATTGTCTGTATCTTAGCAACTAGATAATAGCGCAGGCAGCGGCCTTATCTGATTCAACAGCCAACTCATAACCTTTATGGGCAGCTGCAAATACTGAGTAGCAATTAGAGAGAGAATACAATGTATCGGCAGATTGTATCCAATAAGGAAACATCACAAGTACATTTCATACAAACTGTCACAGTTGCAAAATGAGTAAAGCAGCAAAATAAAATATACATTGCAGAATCATTTAATTGGCTGCAACTGCAGAGGAACATCTGAGGGAGATTCACTAAACTGTGCGGGATCCTGCAATATTCGCTATGGGGGTAAACGGCCATTGCAGCCCCTGTGCTAGCTTAGTGAATCTCCGCCAATGTGTTTCTATGGTGTTACACACACACATATACATACATCCCAGAATGCAGTGTAATAACTGTTTTTCTTGGAATTCTGAGCTGGAACCAGGTTTTTTAACTTTTTTTAGCCATACAAATGTGAACACAGATGTACTTTTTATTTACTGTACTACTGTACGGTGGAGGCTTCTATCGCTCTTTTGCCCACCATATTATAAAATTATTGTTGTGGTGAACTACCTACTCATAAAATCCACAACACAGGCTGAGATCCCGCTCCATGCTGATGATAGCCAGTAAGCGTGAAACAGCTGTACATGGATAGGATTCTCAGCTTGTGTATAATCCAACCTTGGCTTTGCATTAAAGCTGTGTACTACAGCAGGCATAAGCTTAAAGGAAGCCATGTTTGATAATGGTTATGGCTTGAAGAGCAAGGCAGTTGTGGGCACATTTGCATGTCCCAGCTCAGCTTCCCAGAAGGCAGTGTAAGAACTGTTTTTCCTCATAATTCTGAGCTGGAAGCAGGTTTTTTAATTTGCTTTAGACATTCAAATGTGAACACAGATGTACTTTTTATTTACTGTACGGTGGAGGGCTTCTATCACTCTTTTGCCCACCATATTATAAATGATTGTTGTGGTGAACTACCTACTCATAAAATCCACAACACAGGCTGAGATCCCGCTCCATGCTGATGATAGCCAGTAAGCTTGAAACAGCTGTACATGGATAGGATTCTCAGCTTGTGTATAATCCAACCTTGGCTTTGCATTAAAGCTGTGTAATACAGCAGGCATAAGCTTAAAGGAAGCCATGTTTGATAATGGTTATGGATTGAAGAGCGAGGCAGTTGTGGGCACATTTGCATGTCCCAGGTCAGCTTCCCAGAAGGCAGTGTAAGAACTGTTTTTCCTCATAATTCTGAGCTGGAAGCAGGTTTTTTTTATTTGCTTTAGACATTCAAATGTGAACACTGATGTACTATATAATTATATATATATATATATATATATATATATATATATATATATATATATATATATATATATATATATTGCATTGCATATAATAAATATAGGATTTCTAAATACCCCCTTTATTCATGCAATAAGAAAAATATATATGATGAAAAAATATATGTTTAAAAATATTGAATCTGACAAATCATGGAGGTATTCATGATACTTTGGGGAAGGTGTGTTGTGAGAAAGATGGGGTTTATATTACTGCAGACAATGGCTTGCATTTACTGATTACAGCTTCCTGCTTTGGATATGCGCAGGGGAAGGGGAGGGTGTCAAATTCTAAAACATGAACTAATCCTAACCCCAACCCTAACCGTTTACCTAAGCCTTGATTCTATGATATGGCACCGGAATATCGGCAGCGCCATCTAGCGGATGCTCACCGCCACTGTGTTGCGCTACCATAAGAGGATAGGTCCCTAATATCCACTGTCACTTTATGATACAGTTGTAACAATATCCATTGCTCCTTTATCCAGGTTTTGTTTACCAATACTTTATCCTTTGAAGATCTTTAAGACCACATGACAGACATCTGAAAACCAACAGAACTAATTAAAACAAGCAAACATTTGGAATTAATTCATCTTCTTTCAGGATTCATCCTACCAGCGGAAATGAACAGCATGAAAATGCCCCAGTCTGATGATTTAACCCTTACATGCCAGGATTGTGTGTAATACAGTGACTCAGCAAAGGTCCAGTTATTACAGAAATGAAATGTACATAAACATATACAGTAAAACCCCCGTTATCTGGCACCCACGGGGACTCCCTATTGCCGGATAAGTGTAGTTGAATCCCCAAATTTAAGGGGCTAAATGACCCTTAACCCCCCTAAAAACCCTCAAAATGCATTTTAAAAAAAGGCATTAGCACCTAAACTGGGCCATTTAGGCCCAGAAAAAAATAAATTAGAAAAAAAAGTTATTATTTTTTTTTTTTTGAAGTCTCGAACTCTGTAAAGTGCCGGTTTAGCAGGAGTTTTAAAAAAATAGGGAATTGATGCCGGTGCCAGTTGCTTGAGAGTGCCGGTTAGTTAGGTGCCGGATAACTGGGATTCTACTGTATATAAATTAAATTGGCTATTAACCAGTGTGTGAGTGACAGATAACAATGTCCAATTAAAAAGGCCCTGCCACCCTAATGAATTTTCACATAATAAAAGGCCACTGTAAAAAAAAAAAAAAAAGAATTAATGCACACTGAAGGCGCTCATTTAGAGCCACGCGATGAGCGCCGAAGGTGCTGAAGCGCGAGGCCTATAAATACACAGGGGGAGGGGCTTGCAATGACCCCTGAAGGCGCCCATTGCGAGCAGCATGAAGAGCACAGAAGGTAATCATTGCAGGTTTACCATTTTATTCCCGTATATATATATATATATATATATATATATATATATATATATATATATATATATTATATATACCTCAAGATTTCCATCTTCCATCTCTGACCAAACAATACATTACTTATTTTCTGTTGGGTCATTCTATGTAAATAATTGGGGGGGGGGGGGGGATTATACACTGTTCCCCCCAGGCTCTATGAGCGAGTCCAGCTCTGTACACACTGTGCACATCCCCATAATTTACTAATAATCCACCTAGAATGACTTGGCAGCAAAGGAGGACTGTACTGCTTGATCAGAGCTTCAATTGACAAGGAATACAAACACATGTTTCATTAATAAGTATCATATTTTTTTTTTATAATATGCTCATTTCTCAATTTTCGGTACACTGCTTGATTGCTCTGTTTGTGCATTAAATAGAAGAAACACAACATCCATATTTAAACTAACAACTGCTAATGTTAGTCCGTTACATACTCCAAGTGTCTTACTTAACATACATTGATCTTTTCATTTATACAATATCAGTTTTTAGGTACTTCTATTTAATGTTTATAACTACAACTAATTGCATTTAATCACATTTGTAGTTCCGCAATAACAGACTTTTATTTCAAAGATTTTTTTAATGTAATTTCCGATGTTTGTCGCGGTCTCGGGGAATTTACAGATTTTAGATCTTGACATACAGATTGCACAGGACGCATGCAGATTATTACAATGTGCTTTGCGTTTGGAAAACATGCGATTTTCATGGAGTTACTCCTTTCATTTTTAGCCATTCCAGATGTTTCCTCCAACATTTTAAATAATTACAACTTTAGGTCTGGTATTGTGCAACATTCAGACAATGGCTGTTTATGCAAAATAATCAGGGATAAGAATATATGTAACAAACATTTACACAATTATATGTCTGTTTTCATCTAAATTAACCATTTCATTTTCAGACAACTAAGAACTTTTCAATTGGAAATAAAACTCATTACATGTAAACAAGTAAATAAATAAAGAATTCTTAGAAAGTTCTTGCAAATACATTACTAGCAGCTATAAACCACTAATAATTAAAATATATATATGTAGAATAGGAAGTAGCTTTTTCCATCCCATGACATATTACAAAAAAAGAGGACATTTTCATCCAATATGTGCTTAGAAAAACCTAACTTTCATGTTTAATTGTCTAACACTTCCCCTCAATTGTTTTAATATATATATATATATATATATATATATATATATATATATATATATATATATTTTTTTTTTTTTACACACACATATACACACACACACACACATACAGTATATATTGTAAATAAATAGTACATCTGTGTTCACATTTGAATGTGTAAAACAAGTTAAAAAAACTGTTTCCAGTTCATAGAATTCCAAGAAAAAATGTTATTACACTGCACTCTGGGAAGATGAGAAGGGACATGCAAATGTGCTCACAAGTGCCTTGCTCTTCAATCCATAGCCCATTTAAAACATGGCTTCTTTTAAGCTTTAATGTAAAGCCAAGGTTGGATTAAACACAGGCTGAGTATCTAATCCATGTACAGCTGTTTCAAGCTTACTGGCTATCATCAGCATGGAGCGGGATCTCCACTTGTGTTGTGGATTTTATGAGTAGGTAGTTCACCACAACAATCATTTATAATATGGTGGGCAAAAGAGCGATAGAAGCCACCACCGTACAGTAAATAAATAGTACATCCGTGTTCACATTTCAATGTCTAAAACGTTATCCCTCCCTTTCTGAATTGCTACCTTGTCATGATGAAGGAGCTTGTGTATCTAAATGAAGCTGTGAGCTATACCATGTGAGGTCATCCAAGATGGGCAGGTAATAGCAGCAGGATCAGACAAGTAGCAGTCCACTGGAGAAGAAACTTGAAACGCAGTCCAATATCTTTACCAAGAAAACCTTATGGATAACAATAGATGTGCCTGGCATACTGTGGTCCATAGGGGCACGGAGAGTCAGACACGACTGAACAGCAACAACACATTTACCAGGTGCTTGACAAATACCAGCAGCCAGAGCTCCTAACATTTTGCTGCTGGCCTTTTCCTGACTTTTTACTAATTATACATATATTTTTAAATACAATCCTCCTATAACATTTTCAGCTGGCTCTGAAATTGCAGATAACTTTGTCAACCCGTGAGATAGATAAATAGACAGACACAGGCAGATAGATGCAGATAGATAGATAGATACAGATACAGGCAGATAGATAGACACAGGCAGATAGATAGTCAGACACATGCAGATAGATAGACAGACACATGCAGATAGATAGACAGACACAGGTAGATAGATAGACAGACACAGGTAGATAGATAGACAGACACAGGTAGATAGATAGACAGACACATGCAGATAGATAGACACATGCAGATAGATAGACAGACACATGCAGATAGATAGACAGACACATGCAGATAGATAGACAGACACAGGTAGATAGACACAGGTAGATAGATAGATAGACAGACACAGGTAGATAGATAGATAGACACAGGTAGGTAGGTAGACAGACAGACACAGGCAGGCAGATAGATAGACAGACACAAGTAAATAGACAGACACAGGCAGATAGATAGACAGAAAGATAGGCAGACACACACTTACGTATACTTACATGCAAGGCATACACATTTTGCATCAATTTAAGTATTACCTAAAAACTTAAAATCTCTCTTAATTTTGCTACATATTCTGCAAATATTACTTATTGGCACTAATGAATTTTTAAGTCAATAGAATGCATATAAACATTTATATAAAAAAAAACAAAAAAAAAAAACACCCAAAGCAAAATGTATGGGTTTTAGCCATTTACAAGTAGCTAATAGAATAAAGCTCTAAGTCTCTGCATCCCACCCTAAATTATCATTTTAAGTATAAATCAGTTGCAATGTAAGTGTCATAGAAATGGAACATACATTACCAATACACACAGATAATTAAATGTATTCCCTCCTGGCAAAATACATTTATATTCTGAGTGCAATGAAATTAAACTATTTCCTGCACGGCTCAAACATTAAACCAACACAAAATACATAGAAAAGTTCATTTCCCAGCATTTCTGCTACATTGCTCTCCTGGCTTCTCATTAACTTCCACTTGTGCTGATGTTATTGTCTCAAGTCTGTGTATTTGCATCTTATCTGGAGTTGTGTTACTATGTGACAATCACAAATTCATAATTACAATTTTGAGATAAAGTCTCCTCTTACCATGGTCACTTAAGGGGTTAGCAACTGGTGGATCAGCGGGGTCTGTGTCCCTGACAGGGGCGGCTCAGCTGTTTATTCTCTGGCTCAGGGTCTGGGAGGAGGGGTAGAGGAGTAATCCGCCCAGAACAAACAACCTGGGCTGAGCTACAATGAAATCGCTGAGGCGAAAGGGCGACTCAGCACCCGAGCTTTCCAGAGAGTGGCCATCTTATGTGTGGCAACGAGAGATTTATTAAAGGACCACCATATGATATTTTTTCCCCAAAGGTATACTACCCGTGTAGGCAGTATGCCAAAGAATGAGAATTAAGCATGTTATAAAACAATAAACTTATCTTGAAAATGATATATTTTTTTCCATATGACTCCATTTTCAACTTAGGGATCTTTCCTGTTGGTTAGCCGCCAGCAGAGCTTGCGGTCCCAGTCTATTTAGAAGCGGCATCCCGCCAGAACACTGGGGTGTGCGGCTGTGCTACAGCACCACCTGGTGGTGTAAAAAATTGACTGCAGGCAAATAACTATTCTATCCTCCGATATGGTTCATAAGGCGTGCCGACAGAAGAGGCCTTGAGCTATGAGAGGCGCGCCCGAGGCCCTGGGGGGCTTAGTGCCCACGCTGAACATTGCGATGGCCTCGCTGTCGACTCAGCACCATTCAAGTTGCGCCACGTCGGAGGATGGAATAGTTCTTTGCCTGTAGTAAATGGTGCTGTGGCGCAGCCATACGTCCCAGTTTTCTGATGGGATGCGGCTTCCAAATAGACTAGATCCATGCCAGCAAGCGGCCACTAGGTGGCGAGGACACCATTTGAATTAATTTCTAATTGTAACCATAACCCTAATCCCTAAAGCCTAACCGTAACCCTAACCCTTAACCATGACCCTAACCTTAAACCCTAGCCCTAAACGCTAACGGACCTTGTGGGTTAAATCTACGCCACTGAGCTCCAGATGCAAAACTGCCTATAGATGGCGCTGTCACAGTTTTGCAGGTTCGGATTTGCAGATGGTGTCTGTGAGTGGCACAGCGTTTGTGACTGTCATGCTGTCTCTGAGTGTCAGAGTGAGATTGGCAAGCAGTCTCTGTGAGCAAAAGGAATTATAAGCAGCAACTTGAGTGGCCTAGCAGTGAGTCGCAGTGTATGAGATTGGCACAGCGTGACTTGCAGGAGGTCTCTGTCATGGCTCAGAGTGACTGTCAGGCTGTGTCTGTAGGAGGCACATTGTGACTGGCATGGTGTTCCAGCGTTTGTGACTGTCATGCTGTCTCTGAGTGGCAATGCATGACTGCCGAGCACAAGGAATTCCCTGCAGCAGCATGGAGTGTCATAGCAAGCAGTCGAAATAGGAAAAATCCAGTAACAGTATTCTTCAACAACCAACTCACATAGATGGTATGCCAGGCACGCTGTGCCACTCTGAGACTGCATGGCAGACTCACTTTGCCTGTAACAGAGGCTGTCTGTCAGACTGCTTGCTATGCCACTCAAAGTTGCTGACGGCGCCATCTATCGGCCCCTTGCAGTTTTGCAGCTGCCGCTCAGTGGCATAGATTTAACTCACAAGGTCCACCCAAACTCAAAACTCGGATCTATCCTGTTTTGGTGGTGGGACAGGTCCGCCGCTGCAGTGCAGCCTCCAATCGCTAGATGGCGCTGCCGATATTTTGCAGCGCTGCCGATATGTGAAAGAAGTTCTAAGCTTATAATGTTAGCCTAAACCTTTAACTAACGCTCACCCTAACCCCAACCCCAACCTTAACCCTCACCCTAACAGTTTACCTGAGCCTTGACTCTATGACATGGCCCCGGAATATCGTCAGCGCCATCTAGCGGATGCTCACCGCCACTGCTGTTGCCTTGTGCTACACTACCATAAGAGGATAGGACCCTAAACTCTAACACCTAACACTAGGAAGTTGAGGAAAATCTCGGCTGAAATTCATTAAAATGTTGGCTGCGCCAACCAACAGGAAAGGTCCCAGCTCTGATCAAGTACCACATTCTTCCCTTATGAATCATTTAGGAAGCCTCTATGGAAATTATGAGAGGGGGGTATTAGTTCACAATGTTCCTCCAGGCTCTTTAAATGAGTCCAGAAACACAGCACAGTCATGCACCCCATCATTTACATGGAATCCTCCTACAGTGACTTAGCAGCAAAGGAGGACTGTAGTGCTTGATCAGAGCCGAACATGAAATCACTCAAAATAAAAATATAATATTCTCATTTCTGACTCTTTGCCTACAGGGACAGTGTGCTTTTAAAGAAACAACAACCTCTTATACAGTGTTTTTTTTTCAAAAGGGTCATTGTGGTGGTCAAATAAGGATTAATTTGTTTATTTAATGACTGAATTGCAATAACATCAGTGTTTCAAGACAATTCAATATAGCTTTCAAACCTTACAACTAGAATTAACAGATCTGCTTCTCTCCACCCGCATTAGGTGCCCAGGGAGTAAAGGAAGATATGCCCAGGAGGCGGTTATAAATGTTTTCCAAGGACAAGGGAAAATATTCAGATAGAGACTGTTGTCAAGAGAACAGATAAAGACTTTAAATTGAGTCTAGGGACTAGGAAATGGAGGGCCCCAGTGCAAAAAAACAAAACAAAAAAATAAAAACTGAGGAGAGGGGGAGAGATAGAGCTAGCAAAGCATTGTAGAGAGAGAAAGAGACAATGCGTGTGCGCGGCAGGAGCCACAAACTGCGCATGTGCAGCTAATGCCACACATCCATGGGCAATGTGCGCAAGCAGCTAACGCAATGCAATGCGCATTGCTTAATAGTTTTCATAGTGGGAATGCGCTCCTGCCTAAAACGTTACACACTATGAAAACTATTATATGTGATTGAAAGTTATCTTATGAATAAATATAATTGCAGCTAACTGTTATTAAACATTTTATGTTAAGTAACTGAGTTTGAAATGTAGCTACTTTAAGAATATTTTTTTTTATTTTTTTATTTATTTATTTATTTTTTCATTATTGCAAAAACAGATTTCGACATATTAAAGTAACATAATCAAATAATTTTACAACAACAATTTATATATTATCCTCTCTGCCATTCATACTCTTTCATTCACCATTCAACCCTTCTGACGTTTAAGTGTTGATATTTGTATCTTGTTTTTGGTCCCAAATTTTCCATTTTAGTATGTCACCGTTAATAAAACCCTTTTGTTCATAATCTTTCTCTAGTTCTCGTATATATTTTATTTTCCAGACGATATCGGAAAAGTTTGGAGCAATTTTGGCTTTCCAGTTGGTAATTAGGATGTTTTTTGCTACTGAGAAAGTCAAAATCGCAAAGGCCTTTTCCTCTATGGTGATATCGTTAGGAAAAATGTGCAGCAAACTGCATTCTCCCTTAAACGGGAATTGCTTTCCCACAGTGTTAAGCAAAAATGTATAGCAACTTTTCCAGAATGGCTCTAATCTCGGGCATTCCCACAGAATATGCAACAAATGGGCAGAGTTGCCACAGTCCCTCCAGCACATTTTTTCCGTAGCATTATGGGAGATTTGAGCGATTTTAATGGGTGTAAAATACCAGTGATTAATTATTTAAAAAAAAGTTTCTCTATATGTTGTTTGTTTGATAAATCTGTTTGTTAGTTTTAAGGATGTCTCACAGTCTTTAACCTCTAAAACTATTTTTAGGTTTTGCTCCCATTGACCCATACCTTTGGTTTTGGGTTGTTCTCCACAAGATCTTGTTATATTAAAGCATTTGCTTATTAGATGTTTTTTTCCTGATCTCAGGAGAATTTTTTCTACATCATTTAACTCTTTACCAATTTGTAGGGTTATGTTAAGTTGACTACACCTGGCTCTATATGCTTCATAAATTAGCCATCCTTCTGTTTAAATCTTAAATTTTTTTTTAATCTGATCAAAGGATGCCACAGATCCTTCGATTAAAGTGTCTCTAATTCGTATCAACCCCTTTTTTTTCCCACTCATTTAAAGTACCTTCCATATTTCTGTGTAACAGTGCTTTTAATGGGGTCATTAAACTGCCCTCCAGTATTAGTTTGTTTTTCTTATTAATTTGTTTCCAGTTTTTTAAAATTTCTTTTACCACCCATGATCCAGTCATCATATCCTTATAGGAGAATTTACCTTTATAAAACAAAGCTGATAAGTGCCAATTTGGAATTAATGCGTGTTCAATATACCACCATGGGAGATGATCAGCTGTTTCCAGCCATTTTAACGCATGAACTATACCATTGGCTTCTTGATAAGGCAGTAATAAAGGGTAAGAAATTCCTCCTTTTACAAAAGTTCTTCCCATGGTTATTTTTTTTATTCTTTTATATTTAGATTGGTGTATATAAAAATCAATCATTCCTTGGAGTTTCTTTAACCATGTTTTAGGAATTTTAAAAGGGATACATCTCAAAAGGTAATTAACTCTTGGAAGAATCATCATTTTTACCACTGCAATTCTACCTGAGAATGAAAATCTATCCTTTCTCCAGTTTTCCATAATCTTTTGACATTTCACATATAAGTCTCTATAATTCTTGTCCACCATTTTTTGAGTTTTCCTCATAAACACTATTCCAAGATGTTTGAAAGATTTCGAACTCCAATTATATGGGTATAAAGCATTCAAATTGGATAGCAGCTTTTTTGAAAAATTGAAATATAAAGTTTCTGATTTTTTGTAATTCATTTTATAGTACGAAATTTTACTGTACGTTTGAATTATATTTGATAAATGATAGAGAGATTTTTCTGGATGAGTAAGTAATAAAATAACGTCATCTGCATATAGGCTGGTTTTGTACTCCCTCTCCTCCACCCTAATCCCAGAAATCTTTGGGCATGCTCTAATAGCTTCCGCTAGAGGTTCTATCATTAATGCAAATAGGGAGGGAGAGAGGGGACAACCCTGTCTAGTACCATTTGATATTTCAATTGAACTTGTGCTACTTCCCAACCCTGCTATTTGTGCCAAAGGGGAACTATATAAGGCCCCAATCGCTTTAGTCCCAAATTCTCCGAACCCAAATTTGGCTAGTGTTATCCGCATATACTCCCACCCTACTCTGTCAAATGCTTTCTCTGCATCTAATGACAAGAATAGGGTGGGAGTACCTCGGGATCTCGTGATTTCACTTAAGTTCATAATTTTTCTGATATTCTCCGAGCCTTGTCTTCCTGCTATAAATCCCATTTGATCTGTTGCTATTAGTTTAACTATCACCTCTTGAATTCTAAGGGCCAATATCTTTGCATATATTTTAATATCTGCATTTAATAGCGAAATAGGTCTATAATTGGTGCAGTATTGTGGGTCCAAATTAGGTTTAGGAATCATGATCAGTGTCACTTTTAACATTTCTTTTGGAATCCGTCCTGTACTTTTAATTTCGTTAAAGGAGTTTGTCAAATAAGGGCTCAATAGTTGACCAAAAATTTTATAAAAACAATTAGTGTATCCATCTGGTCCTGGGGTAGTGTAAGGTTTAAGATGTTTAATTACTTGAAGAACTTCCTGGGTATTAATTGGGTCATTTAATTTTAATCGCTCCACTTCTGTTAGTTTAGGTAATTGAATACCATCTAAAAAAGTTTGAATATCTTCTGTTAATGGTTTGCGTAGGTTAGTATCTTTTTCTAAGTTATACAGGTCCTGGTAATATTTAAAAAAGGCTTGACTAATTTTTTTATGGGAGGAGATATCCTTACCTTTATCTTTCAACGTTGCTATTCTTTTTTTTTCCCTTTTTTTTTTTTACTTGAGTAGCTAGTAATTTACTGTTTTTATTCTTTTGGTGATAGTATGTCTGTTGAAAGCGCCACAGTGCTCTATCTGATATTTGCTGATTAATTTTATTAATTTTGTTTTTTATTAATTTGATCTCTATCATCAACTGTGGTTGTGCATCCCAAAAAAATTTAGATTCCAGTTTATTCAACTCTATATATAATTTTTTTAGTGGTGTGCCTCTTTGTTTTATCGACTGTGATTTCAGTTTGATCATCAAACCTCTAGTGAATGCTTTTTGTGTGTTCCATAACATGCAATTTAATGGAACAGTGTGTTTATTAGTGTCAAAAAATTGTGATATTTCTTTGTTTAAAAATTCTGTATTTTTTCCAACTTTTAATAAAAACTCATCCATTTTCCATTGTGGTCGATCTAATTTAAGATTGTGGATTTCAACTATTGTTATAGTGTAGGCGTGGTCTGATGTGACAATGTTACTTATTTCTGTGTGAGAAACCTTCTCTATTATTTGAGAATTTACTAAAATTAAATCGATCCGTGAGTAAGTGTTATGTGGAGTTGAATAAAAGGAAAATTCTCTTTGGTTTGGATGTTGCACTCGCCATGAATCAAATAAGTTATTTTTAATAATCCATTCGGTAAATATTTGTGCTACTTTACCAACTCTTTTAAGATTTTTATCTTCCAATTTTTTAGACCTGTCCAAAGTTGTGTTAGGGATCATATTAAAGTCCCCAGCAATGATAAGCGGGCCTTGTGCGTATTTCTTAATTAAGTTACTTATTTGGTGTTAAAATTTGCCCTGTTTTTCGTTGGGTGCATAAATATTTATCAACGTTATTTTCTGTTTGTTAATTTGGCCGTTCCATAAAATGTACCGACCTTCCGGGTCTGTGATAGACAACACTTCAACAATTTCTAACTCATTAGAGAAAAATATTGATACACCTCTTTTTTCCCCCCCGCACACTGAGTGCAGTGTGTAGTCAAAACGTCCTGTTACTGCGCCCCAGCTATTACTTTGCCTCCAATGTGTCTCCTGGATAAATATTAAGTCTGCCTTTTCTTTATTACATTGTCTGAATATTGTTTTTCTTTTGCTAGGGGAATTTAATCCTCTTCATTCCAACTTAAAACCTTTATACCCATATCTCTCTGAACCACACCCTTGAGTGATCTGATACCGTTTATCTATCCTTTTTTTGATTTTGGGACCAAGAATTACTTTTTTAACATTCATACTTACGTTCTTACATACATTCATTCTATTAGAACAGATGGTGCTGTAATGCAGCCTTTCACCATTACTGTTCCGCAGGGATTCAGCCATTTTTTAGAAATGGATAGCGGTCTAATGTGGAGATGGCTATATGTTTTAACTTCATTTAATTCGTAGTTACGCTGTCTATATCTTCTGTATTTGTCTTCGTTATTCTAGATTGAGGGATAAAAAAGACAAAGCTGGGAGATAGGAAAGGGCGAGGAGAAGGGGTTTTATCGTATTATAGTCTTTTTGTATTATTAGTATAAATCCCTCATTAGAATTAATTAATATTAATATTCTGAAATACTCTTTTCAATTTATACTGTTCTCTGTATTTCCTATTTTGGACCTTCTTTTGTCCTCCTGTTCTACCTGTTACTACCCCTTCTTCTCTTTCTCCTTTCCCCTCTTCCATCTTCCCAAAGTCTAAGGCCTCAGACCCTGCCACACTGTGTTACTATTAATAGTCCTGGATTTTTGTACTGTTCTTGTAGCTCTCTGATCTTTTCCCTAAAGAATCTCTTAAATATTTAACATCCTTGAACACCTATCTTAATGTCCCTTTCTATCTATCTATACATGTTTATTTATTTCTTCCTCTGCCAATATGTTGTCGATAGTTGCAGGTTCAACGTGGGCTCCTTGGTTTCATCTGTTTTCAAGTTGAATTCTTTATGAATGTTTCCCCTTCTTCTATGGAATTGATCTTATGCCACACGGATCCTTGTAGTACTAATAATCCTACTGGGAAAGTCCATTTATATATAAAGTTCGATTTCCTTAGTGTTTGTGTTATCGAATAAAATTCCTTCCTTTTATTCATTGTGCCTTTTGAGAGGTCTGAAAAGATTTGTATCTTTTCGTATGGAGATTCAAATGTCTTCTTCGTGTAGCTGGCTTTAACAATTTCTTCTTTTGTAGTTAAATGATGTAGTTTAACAATCACATCTCTGGGGTTTTTATTTAGTAGATGAGTTGGTAAAGGGATTCTCTGAACTGTATCGAATTTCTGATCCAGTTTTGAATAAATAGGGCAAATACTAGAGAACATTTCCTTGAGATATGTCGGGAGCTCTTTTTTTATAGATTCCGCAATTCCTCTTATTCTGAGGTTATTTTTCCTTGATTGGTCATCCATCTTGTTTATGTGCTCCTTCAGACTTTTAATTTGTGTTGACATTTTTACTGTCTGTTCCACTATCATCTTGTGGTCCAGGATTAATTTGTCAAATTTAGTTTCCAGGTCCGCAGATCTTTTATTCACTTCTGTTATTAGTTTGGAATTTTCCATAATTTGCGTCCTAATTTCTGAAAAAAATTCTGTTTGAAAGTCTTTTAGAATTTCCTTTATTTTCCCTATAGTCAGAAGGTTCTCCTCATGAGTCTCAGAGTCTCTGTTAGTTAATTTTACAGCTGGGAGATTTGAGCTTTGGTCTGGCCCTCCTTCTCGGGCTTGTTTTTGCGACGATTTTGTAAGAGTCTTAGGGGAAAAGAAAGTGGATGAGTCTAAGGTGGGACTTTTTTGCCCTTTTGCTTTAGTTTTCATCGCCATTTTGTAATAAATGTATGGAATAGTTATTTCACTCTTATTTATTCGTCACTCTATCCCTCTTGCGGTTTACCCCAATAAGACTATACTTTTCCTAACAATGTTAGGTGAGTTTCCTTTTGCAAGTTTTGAAGTGTGTCCAAAAATTACCGTCCTGTTATTTAACAGTGAGCTACTAAGACCCACCTGATGATTTCTTTGCAAATAGAAACAGTATTTTAACCTTTGCCCTATTTCAAAAAAAAAATTTAAACAAGTTTTGCTTCTTTATGAAGGATGTTTCAAGTATGTATTCAGGTATGGCTTTCTGCACCCCTTTACCATTCTTATTTACAGTCTTTTTGAGAGTTTTTTTTATAAAAATGGAATATAACCCAGCATTTTTTATTTTTGTTATCATAGTAACATCCTTTTTCTTTTTCAGCAATGTAAAAGAGAGATAATATTTTACTTAGCTTTTACTGTGCTTGTCTCCTTGTACTCATTGCTCTTTATGTTGCCTCCTCCTCCACTGCCACCTCTGTGTCTATAGCCGTTCCCGTGCTCTGTAGCCCCCAGCCTTTTCCTGCTTTGCTACTCCTTCATTATGGAGGCGAGCTTAGACGCCTCTTTTCATTAAGGAGTCTTCCATTTACAGTTGTGGCTGTCAGGGCTCTGGGTTCCAGGCCGTTGGTGTAATGCTGCTGCTGGAGTGTGAGGCAGGGTCTGCGCTCCCCCCTTATTTCGGGGCTGCTTGCGGGGCTGTGCTGTGCTGTGCTGCACTTTACTCAGCAGCTACCCCGTCAGCGTTCCTGCTTGGCGCCATCTCCTCCCGCAAATCGCTGTTCTGGACGGCTACGCTGCCATTTGCGGTCACTCCCCTACTTTAAGCATAAATTATCTTAAAAAATCCTCCCTCTCTAAAAATAATTTATATAGATTTATTTATTAACTCTCAAATAATCATTTAGAAAGAAGAAAAGCATATTCAGCTAATATATAAAATAATAATAATAATATTTTTACAATAGGACCAACACCACGAATCTTCATTGTTGTAATTTTATATTCAACTTGTCTATGTACTAAAAGAGATTTCTATCTTAAATACTTCTGAAACTTTGACTAATTATACAGAACGTCTCTATCTGCTTATTTATCTGTCTTGTGAGATAGATGAAAATATTGTAAACCAAAATTAAAGGATCACTTTAGGTGTCATATAATATGGTTTCCTTTATTTAGTAACTGACTAATAATACAATCACTGTCTGAAAAAAATAAATTCAATATAACTTTCTTTTCTGAAAGACCCCTATCAGTGCAGCTTCCTGGGCAGATCCTCTGGTTAGCTGGTAGAGGATAAAGGGAACATTACCTACTAAAGTCTGAAACACTAATGTTTAAATGTAAGTTGATTATTTTGCTTCAAATACTGATTTTACTGCTTTTATTTATTACATAAACAAACAATCCCATATTGTGTGCACAATTGAGTTATATTCATAGTAAAACTGTAGCCAGATCTGAAATATCATCAATGTAACCATCCCATTTTGTCTCTAACATGTAACCAGAAGATGGACAATGACTCTGATAATCCTCGTTTATCTACATTGTCCTCACCCCTTTGTTCCTTGACTATTCTGTCATTTAATTATAACATTTGTTACATTATTACCTGGCTTTGAACAACATTTACCTGAAGATAAGTGTGATGATACAACGTAATGTGTGATGTAAACTAAAAGCTACAGTCAAAGAACATCAACAAAGATATACATTTAAATGATCACTATAGATTGGGAAAAAACTAATAGTTTTGTTACAAATTAACATTAGCAGTTTGTAAACCGTGGACATTAAACAATTTATTGATACAATATTTATATTAATAGATACTGCTTTCAGCTTGCCTAGAGTGGGGTTTACTCCTATTTTTCCCGTTTTTTAAATTGTATTCAAGAGTTGCAGGACAACAATTGCATTTATTGATTAATTGGTGGATTAAGATAAGGATTTTTACCGTAGGAGAATTTTTCTCCTATATTACAGTCGTCCATAATATATGTATATATACAATGTATACATTATACATTGAGGTCATTATTTTTATAATTTGTGATATCATAAATTAAAAAATGAAAGAAAGATCTGTAGGGGGAGGGAGCGATATTAAGGTACCTTAATGTACCAAATTCCTGAGTTTTTCCAGGCTTAAATTACCTCATCTAAAGCTCCATCTTTAACTATATTTTAATGTATTTTTCTGACAATATTTTACCAGTGTTTTTTTTCTCAATTTCATTATAATGATTATATTTTTTTGTAACATAAAAATTAACACAACTAGTTTTTATCAAAGTATTCTTATATTATTTGAGGTTGAAATAAAAACACTTTTTACCTTTCCTAAACAACAGACAAGACAACATACATGCTTATACATAAATGCCAATGCCTTTTGACATCCTACAAGGTCTTTAAAGATACATAAACAGCTGCATGCATATAACAGCACTGTATTTGCTCTTTTTAACAGCAGTAAATATTATTTATGAATAATAAATTAGGCTGGCTACCAAGGATATAAAATAACACGTGGAATTATTTAAAAATATTCTCTCATACAAGGTTGTTTTTGATTGAAAAACAGAATAAAGAGAATGCCTGCAAGTTATCCCTCAGCAGAACAGCAGACATTTCCTGTTTGCACTGGGACAATTATAAAAGCTACCACAGAATGTTTTTCTTATGAGGATAATGAAACATGAGTTAAACACATACCACTAATATATAGAGATGTGACCTGAAGCTAACAACATGCCCCTCATGTACTATTTAAGGGTCTAACTCCATCAGTGTTGTAGCAGTGAATGTGTAGAATGTGCTGTCTGGGTTTACATTTCATGGAATGATATTATTATTATTTTTTTTAAAATAATTAATATTTTATTTAGGACAAATCTTTTTTATACAACAATTTAGTATAGCATAGAAAAGTCTCTCATACAGCAATAAAACATAAGCATAAAAAGAGTGAAGAACAGATCAGAAATATACGAAAGTCTAGACATCCTGTCCTCCTTAGCCTGTTATGCAATCATGGTCTAGTAAATATCCAACGTTTTTAGTAAAATGGTATGGATAGAGCATATAAGAATAAACATGAACTATAGGCTCCTAGTTCCCCAACCATATTGACTTGGACCATCTAAAATCCGAGTTCCATACGACTTTCTATTCTATGATGAAAAAAGACATCCTATCTTTTTATTTTCCTTTTTGATTATCATCCTGCATTTTTAAGTATGCTTACTTTTATCTATTTTACAAAATATCTACCTATCATTAAGCTTCCTCCGCTAATGCTTACTTGTGTTAACATATATAAAATATTCAGTACCTGTGAGCTCCTTCATCATCACTCCAAAAGCTTCCATCCAGATGTGAAACACCCGTCCTCTCCAGCCACCACCATCCACTGACTTACCAAATTGTCCCATCCTATCCCAATCTAGATCTGTATACTATATTTGGACATCAATCAGGGAGACCACGTGCTAGTAAACTGGGGCATTGTGTTCCGTAATGAGTTGGCTATTCTCTCATTTATCATTATATAATTTATTTTTGTTATAATTTCTTTGATTGTTAGTGTGGAAGTTTTTCAATTTTTGGCTATGCAATTTTTAGTGGCCAAGGTCCAGAATTGCCAGAGTTCATTCTGCTCTCTAGATAAATCGTGATTTTTCAATCCTAGCAGGCATGTTTCAATTTCGGGTCTCATATTACTTTTTGTGATTTGTGTAAATAAGTCAGAGAGTTCTCCCCACAGCTTGTGTGTTATGGGACATGTCCACCAGATATGTAAAAAATTCCCTTCTGTTTTGCATCCCCTAAAGCATTCTCCATTTATGTTTTTGTTAAATTTTGCCATCCGTTGGGGAGTGTAATAGGTTCTGTGTAGTACCTTAATAGAGGTCTCAAGTAAACTGTATGTATATGAGCCTCTTGTCAGAGTAGTACAAATTCTTTTCCAGGTTATGGCATTAATTCCCTTCCCAGGTCCTGCTCCCACTTTACCATAAATTCAGTTTTTTGTGTATTCTGAAACTCCGTCAAGTAGGAGTATATGTAACCTAAGGTGCCTTTCATTGAGGGTATCTTTGCGCATATAGATGACAAACCTGTATGTTGAGGATTCCCATACCTATGGGCTAACGAAGAGATCCAATGTCTAAACTTCCGGTAGTTCCACAACTCCCTCTCCGGAATTTGAAATCGGGATATGATAGAGGTATGTGTCAACAGGGCCTCCGTGGAAAACCATTCTCCTATTCTCATTAAAGGGCTGGTCTGCCACCATATTCTAGAATTTGGGCTAAGAGTGGCCCCAAACTCGGGGAAGGATGTTAAGGACATCAGTGGTGATAAAGGTGGAATCAAGTTGCTCGAGTTTTTAAGCCTATCCCAGGTCTTGAGGGTTGTAGATATTATTGGGTTAGTATGTTTGTGTCTCGTGACTATTTTTGCAACCTCCCAGATCACCGTATCCCATGAATGGGGTTTCATCTGCCAATTTTCAATAAAGGCCCATAGTGGTTGTAGTTTACTAGAATGAGTTACAGGAATGCACGCCAGCCGTGCTGCTTGTAAATAAAGCCTCAAGTTGGGACAAGAAAGTCCCCCTTTTTGCCTATTCCTGAACATTGTTTTCCTCGCGATACGTGGTGGTTTATTACGCCAGATAAATCTAAATATTGTATTCTGGAATTGATCTATTTCCCTCATACATAGATTGATTGGTAAAGTTCGGAAGAGATACAGTATTTTTGGGAGCACTGTCATTTTTATTGATGTTATACGTCCTGTCCATGATATTTGGTATTTAGACCAGGTCCTCAAGTCCTCCGTCAGCTGTCTAATTAATGGTGGGAAGTTAGCTTTATATAGACCCGCTAAATTTTTGGTAAGATTAATTCCAAGGTACTTGATTGAATTTTTAGGCCATTGAAAATTGTATGCCGCCTTTAATGTTTCTATTATAGGCCCTGGAACCCCTACCCCCAAGGGCTCAGTTTTTTCTTCATTAATTTGTAGCCCTGACATGGCCCCGAATTCCCTTAGCGTAGACAATAGTTTAGGTATAGAGTTTACAGGTTCCGTCAGAGTGCATAAAAGATCATCTGCAAATAATGAGCAATTCAGGTGGTGGTGACCTATCTGCAGATCCCCGATCTCCCCCTCGCCTCTTATTTTTTGGGCTAGAGGCTCAATAGCCAATGCAAATAACAGTGGAGACAGGGGGCACCCTTGCCTGGTACCCCTTTGGATGTCTACCATTGCCTCTCCTGTCCCAGGTAGTCTTATATGAGCTTCAGGATTTTTATATAGTGTTCTGATAAGACGTATGAAGTTTCCTTTAATACCGAATTTAGCTAGTACCGCATATAAATAAGGCCACTCTACTGTGTCAAATGCCTTCTCCATATCCAACGCCAATACACAAAGAGGCGTCTTATTTTGGGAGGCTAAGTGTATTACATTCATGGTCCTTTGGATATTATCCACCGTTTGTCTATGTTGTATGAACCCAGTCTGATCTTTATGTATTAGGGTTGGGAGAAACTTTGCCATCCTATTTGCTATAATTTTAGTTAATAATTTAATGTCCCCATTCATAAGGGATATGGGTCGGTAATTTTTCGGCTCCAGGGGATCCCTCCCCTCTTTAGGGAAAACCACCAAGTTCGCTTTATTGAGTTCCGGGGGCATAGATCCCCCATTTAGTATGGCGTTAAATAGACAACTAAGATAAGGGGCTAAAATGTTCCCGAATATCTTGTAATAAGAGTTGGTGAAGCCATCCGGCCCTGGGGCCTTCCCTGATTTCAGACTTTTAATAGTTTCTAATATCTCATCTACACCTACTTCCGCATTAAGATCCTCTAGATCTTGCTCAGAGGCTTTAGGGAGATCGCAGGAATCCAGGTAAGATCTGAGAGCTTCCGGGCTCGGGTTTATCTTTGTCGAATAGATTGAGTTATAAAACTCCCTGAATGTGTGTTTAATTTCACTTTGACTCACTGTTATCCTCCCAGTCTTAGTTTTAATCCTCAGAATTCGAGAAAATGCTGTTTTAGTCCGAAGCTTCCGTGCCAGAAATGAGTCTGGTTTATTAGCCTTGGAGTAAAACAGCTGATTCGTCCGTCTCAGGGCGCTCTCTGTCTTGTGCGAAAGCAAGGCATCTAGTCCTAGTCTAGCTTCATCTATACTATTGCGAAGTCTGGTGGTGGGGTGTGTTTGATTTTGTAACTCTGTTCCTGACGCATACAGTTTTTTTTTATAACTGATGCCATCCTGATACATGACCCCCTGATATAGGCCTTGTGGGCCATCCACACCCATCCTATATTTGATCCCGGGGTATTATTTAGTTCAAAATATTGTTGTATCTCTTTCTTTATCTGTGTCATTAGTGCCGGATCCGCCAGCATGCGTTCATTTATTTTCCAGGAATAAGGAGTCTTTGCGTCACCACCAAGGTCCATATCCAAGGAAACTGCCGAGTGGTCCGACCACGGGCATACCAAAATTTCCGATCCCCTGGTCTGGTCAAAATGCTTTGAGGTCACTAATATCGCGTCTATCCTTGAGTAGGTCCCGTGCGTATGAGAATAGTAAGTATATTCGCGTCTATTTGGATGGTGTCCTCTCCAGGCATCCACTAAGCCCAATCTGTCTAATACATTTTTAATCTGTTTTAGTTTCTGCGAGTATCTATTAGTGGCCTGGGAACTCGAGCGATCTAGCCCTTGCTCTAGAACAAGATTGAAGTCCCCCCCTATCACCACCAGACCATCTGAATAAGATTCTACCTTTCTCAACATATGTAGTAGTCTTTTATGGGGTGCCACCGTATCCGCATAAAAGGATACCAGCGTTAGTTTGATTTCTTGTATTGTTCCCTGCAAGATGACATAATGCCCATCTTTATCTATCATTTTGGAGTCTATCTGAAAGGGAAAGTTACGGTGAATGAGGATGGTGGCTCCTACTTTTTTGGTCCGTTGGGTAGAAGAGTGGTATATGGGATAATCCTTGTTTAAATACGAAGGAATATGATTTTTTGCAAAATGCGTTTCCTGCATAAATATTATGGACGGTTTCTTTGTCTGGGAGTACAGAAAGGCTTTCCTTCTTTTAAATTGTGTGTTAAAAAACTATACTTATCCTTAATAACCCTAGTCATTTCTGTCTTGTAGCCTGAGATAGTTTGGTCTAATCTGCTTACCTTGTTTTGGTTTCAGCCGAGATGGATGGGGCGACCGAAGAGGTGCTTGAGCCATGACGAAAGGCTCCTTGAAGCTATTGTAGTGATGATAGTCGAGCGTGTACTTCTGGAGGAGAAAAACATAATAAGGAGTCAGGTTAACATTAGAGGAGTTCACAAGGAGATCATTATCTTTGCAGTCATCAAGGAATACTATTATAAACATTGCTTTTAATACACATAGCTTCCTACGCCAGTCGTCTATCCTGGCTTCTAGGGGAGAGAGTAATGGACCTGCCATTCTCTACTACAGCCCTGTTAGGAAGGGGTAATAGGTTTCTTTGGGGCAAAGAAACTCCAACTAAGGAGAGGGGGAATTCCTTCAACATATCAGATTATTCAACTAATATTATAACTAGCAACATATTAACTAGATTCAAAAAATCACAACTGTAAATAGAAACATTTTTTTAAAGGTTGAAAAATTCTCTGGACACAAGAGTTCTGAAATATAAGTCCCGTGACTCAACCAGGACGTTTCCGGGATCTCTTTAACTTAAGGTTCAGGCAATTTCTCTTTTTTTTTTTTATTTATTTATTTATTTTTTTGAATTATTAATTATCCAAGTCCTTCCATTTCTGGGCAAATCCTCAGTTCCTCCCCCCGAGTCTTGGTGAGTTTCTCTGGGGGTTTTGTCGTGGCATCCAATGTATTAGTCTCCTTAGGTCTGTTTCTGTTCTTTTGAGGGACCGTGTTCCACTGTCTCTTAGGAAGAGGATTCCAAGCCGCACCTTGACTTTCAGGCTCTCTATCTCCGCCATCGGAAATTATATGTAGCATTTGCAGTAGAGTTTGGCAGTCCTCCAAATTGTGGGTCGTGTGAGTTTTTCCCTTATACTGAAAAATCAGGGCAAAAGGGAAGCCCCATCGGTATTGGATGCCGCGTTGAATGAGTATTCCCAATGCCGGTTTCATTTCTCTTCTCTTGGCCAGTGTGACCGGAGAGAGGTCTGCAAAAAACATAAGCTGAGCATCATCTGGTCCTCTAAGATCCGAGATCTTTCTGGTTGCTTCTAGAATTAGATCCCTTGACTGTTGTCGGGAGAGTCGAACAATTACATCCTTGGGGGTGTCCACATTTCTAGTAGCTCCTAGCGCCCTGTGCGCTCTTTCTATATCAACATCTGCTATTGCCCCTTCAGGTAAGATCACAGCAAGCAAGTCCATAATATATCTTTTCAAATTAATTACCGCTCTTGGTATACCCCTCACTCTTATGTTATGTCGTCTCGAGCGATTCTCTAAATCTTCATATTTGTCCTCTAGAGCCGCTATACGAGACGTATTGTGATGTGCCTCCCTCCTATCTCTTTCGTGAGCTTCCACTATTTGATCCACTGTTTCTTCAAGTTGGTGGGTTCTTTGACCCAGGTCTTGGATGTCTTTCCTGATTGCGTCCACCGTTTTAGTCGTGTAAGCTTGGAACAGTTTTTCAATTTGTGCTATTGCACTTTTGGAGAGTTTTATATCCATCTGGGGTGCATTTTGGAAATCCTCCCCCTCTGACTCTTCTGAAAGGTCAGATCTCACTTCTCTAGGAGTTTCAGGGGGCTTGCAGTAATCTGTAATTCTCTTGAGTGGGAGGGATTTTTTACTTTTTCCCATATTGAACTCCAGTGTACCTTTCACAGTATAAGGCGTGCTATAGTTCCTACACAGATGCAGATACGATCCAGAAACGTGTTCCTGTTAGAGTAGGATTCTGGTTTGTTATTTTACAAGTTGTGGCGTAATATGTTGCTAAGCCATGACCTGTCAAGGTTTCCCCCTGTGGATCATGCTAGGCCTGCATTTCTCTCTTTTCACATGCAAGCAATATCTAATAGATAATTAGAGTAGTTAAATTGTTCGTAGAGAGTAACGATCTTGTCAATTTTTAATTAGGGTCTTAAAGCCGTAACCCAGAGTAGTAGTGCTAAACTGCTTTGCCAGTCACCACATTCGTCTGTGCATCTGTGTTTGCTTCCTGGGTGTTGTGTATCTGCTGCTACTTGTAGGCCTTGTATAAGCTGTAGTACTAAGAGCATCTATTGTAAGGAAGATGTGACATATATAGGAGCCTAAACTCCTGCAGTATAGCAGAGTACTCACAGTTCAGATCCAGGCTATTAATCTTTGCCCTTAGAGACCCAGGAGTCATGGGTGTAGAGAGGCTGTGGCTTCTTCACTAGGCCTGGATTTTAAAATGGCCGCCACCCGTTTCGCGGGCTTTTCCCGCGGCCTGTTGCACCTTGGGCTGCAGCTCCAGCTTATTTCAGGCCCCTTGGCACCCCTCTGGCCGGAACCAGCCGCCACCGGACATCTCTGGGTAGCCTTTAGAGCTCCCTTGGGGTATCCCCTTCGCCTGGGCCTGGTCCGGAGCTCCCTCCTCTGAAGTAGCCAAGATGGCCGCCGCCTGTTCTCCCCAGGCCCCTGCTGAGCCTCCTAAAGACAGGGTACCCTGTCCTGGCCTCTCCACTCAGCCCAATCGGGACCCCAAAGCGCCAGACCACCAAGGCTCTCCCCAGCCTTCTCCTCCCTGCAGTTCCCAGCAGAGGTGCGGTTGAGAGTGCTGTCGGTGCCAGTCTCCCTCCGTCTTTGCTTGTGGGCCTCTGTGCCTCCAATATTGATCCCCCGGAGTGCCACGGGGCTTAAGATTTGGCCTCTCCTGCTCCCCCAACCTCTTTTGAGGTGAGTTTTAGGTGTTTAGGGCGATTAATAAGCCCAAATGGATGTTTTAGAGCAGGAGCTCTGCAGAGACACGTCTGACTCCAGCAGACACCAGGTCACGCCCCCGAATAATATTATTTTTAATGATTTTGTTTATTGACAAAAATATTTTAATGTGTAATTTTTAAATTAATCGTTTAGATACACTCAGTGTAGATCAGCTGGTATTTAATAAAGCTCTTATTCTGGAATCAGACTAGGTGCCCTGCTATAAAGGTGATGTGTATCAGTAAAGAGTAGAGTTCACACAGTCTGTATGAAAGTGCAGTGTTACGCCGGTCCAATTTAGGGGACTACGCTCACCCCAATTCTCTTTCTCTCTATTGGTCGCAATTGTTTGTTCAGATCTCGACACCAGCAGACACTTCAGATGACAGCATCAGTTCTGAAGAGACAGGCACCATCAGACCCCTTTTCTTAGAATCTAAGAATCACACACCATGTACAAGTACAAGCAGACTCCGACACTACCTTTGTTTAGTGTGTCCAAAATAAGACTGGCACTTCTTTATTGTTACAGCTATATCTCAAAACACACAAAGATCTAACTCCCCCCTCATGCCTAATCTCTCCTCTTGTGGGCAATAGCTTGTTACACTCTCACCACCTGGGAAATATCTATCCCATGATACACCCCCATATCTTACTTGCCAGATCTCAACTTGCAGGGTTATAAAATTAATCTTCCCCCTTTCCAGACTAAAGACAGAGGATTCATGCATGGCTGCCTTTCAAAGCCATATACATTCTTTAGAATTCCTTAACACTTTATATATTCCAGATATGACTGCCTACTATCCTACTTCTAATACAGATACAGTATTTTAATGTTAATCAATGACAGTACTATAAGCACTTATTACATCCATGATATAACTACATGTATGCATTACACCCATGATATAACTGTTAAGCAAGTTGTTGGTACATTCTAACCACACATAGGATAACTGATGAACCCCAAACAGTCCAGTGGCCCATTCTGTTCATAACATGCAGTATCCAGATGCTATGTGTAGTGTCAGGACTAGCAAAGCTCACACTGTCTGTATGAAAGTGCACTATCAGGGTGCTGTGTGTAGTGTCAGTATAGGAAAAGCAGAGCTAACAATGTCTGTATAAAGGTGCAGTATCCAGATTCTGTGTGTAGTGTCAGTATAGGAATAGGAGAGCTCACACTGTGTGTATGAAGGTTCAGAATCCAGATATTCAGTGTAGTGTAAGTATAGGAATAGCAGAGCTCATACTGACTGTATGAAGGGGCAGTATCCAGATGCTGTGTGTAGTGTCAGTATAGGAATCACAGAGCTCACACTGTCTGTATGGAGGTGCAGTATCAGGGTGGTGTGTGCTATGTCAGTATAGGAATAGCAGAGCTCACACTGTATATTCAAAGGTGCAGTATCCAGATGTTGTGTGTAGTGTCAGTATAGGAATAGCAGAGCTCATACTGTCTGTATGTAGGTGGAGTATCATGGTGCTGTGTGTATTGTCAGTACAGGAAACAAGAGCCCACACTGTGTGTATGAAGGTGCAGTATCCAGATGTTGTGTGTAGTGTCAGTATAGGAATAGTAGAGCTCACACTGTCTGTATGAAGGTGCAGTATCCAGATGTTGTGCATGGGGTCAGTAAAGGAATAGCAAAGCTCACACTGTTTATTTGAAGGTGGAATATCAGGGTGCTGTGTGTAGTGTCAGTACAGGAGTAGCAGAACTCACACTGTCTGTATGAAGGTGCAGTATCCAGATGCTGTGTGTGGTGTTAGTACAGGAATAGCAGAGCTCACCCCATGTGTATGAAGGTGCAGTTTCCAGATGCTGTGTGTAGTGTCAGGAATAGCAGAGCTCACACTGTCTGCATGATGGTGCAGTGTACAAATGTGTGTCGTGTCAGTATAAGAATAGCAAAGCTCACACTGTCTGTATGAAGGTGGAGTATCCAGATGTTGTTTGCGGTGTTAATACAAGAATATTAGAGCCCACACTGTATGAAGGTACAGTATCCAGATGTTGTGTGTGGTGTCAGTACAGGAATAGCAGAGCTCACACTGTCTGTATGAAGATGCAGTATCCAGATGCTGTGTGTGGTGTCAGCATAGAAATAGCAGAGCTCACACTGTCTGTATGAAGGTGCAGTATCAGGGTGATGTATGTAGTGTCAGTATAGGAATAGCAAAGCTCACACTGTCTGTATGAAGGTGTAGTATCCAGATGCTATGTGTGTAGTGTCAGTATAGGAATCGCAGAGCTCACACTGTCTGTATGAAGGCGCAATATCAGGTTGCTGTGTGTGGTGACAGAATAGGAATAGCAGAGCTCACACTGTCTGTATGAAGGTGCAGTATCAGGGTGATGTGTGTAGTGTCAGTATAGGAATAGCAAAGCTCACACTGTCTGTATGAAAGGGTAGTATGTAGATGCTGTGTGTAGTGTCAGTATAGGAATATAAGAGCTCACACTGTCTGTATGAAGGTGCAGTATCAGGGTGCTGTGTGTGGTGTCAGTATAGGAATAATAGAGCTCACACTGTCTGTATGAAGGCGCAATACCAGGTTGCTGTGTGTGGTGACAGTATAGGAATAGTAGAGCTCACACTGTCTGTATGAAGGTGCAGTATCAAGTTGATGTGTGTAGTGTCAGTATAGGAATAGCAAAGCTCACACTGTCTATATGAAGGGGTAGTATGTAGATGCTGTGTGTAGTGTTAGTATAGGAATATAACATCTCACACTGTTTTTATGCCGGTGCAGTATCCAGATGTTGCTTTTAGTGTAAGTGTAGGTGTAGCAGAGATTACACTGTCTGTATAAACGTGCAGTATCCAGATGTTGTTTGTAGTGTCAGTACAGGAGTATAAGAGCTAACACTGTCTGTATGAATGTGCAGTATCCAGATACTGTGTGTAGTGTCAGGAATAGCAGAGTTCACAATTTCTGTATGAAGGTGCAATATCCAAATGTGTGTAGTGTCAGCATAGGAATAGCAGAGCTCACACTGTCTGTATAAAGGTGCAGTATCCAGATGCTTTGTGCGGTGTCAGTATAGGAATAGCAGAGTTCCCACTGTCTGTATAAAGATGGAGTATCCAGATGTTGTGTGTGGTGTCAGTACAGGAATAGCAGAGCACATACTGTCAGTATGAAGGTGGAGTATCAGGGTGCTGTGTGTTTTGTCAGTACAGGAATACTAGAGCTCACACTGTCTGTATGAAGGTGCAGTTTCCAGATGCTGTGTGTGATGTCAGTACAGGAATAGCGAAACTCACACTGTGTGTATGAAAGTGGAGTATCAAGGTGCTGTGTGGAGTGTTAGTACAGGAATAGCAGAGCTCACACTCTCTGTATGAAGGTGCAATATCCAGATGCTGTGTGCAGTGTCAGTATAGGAATAGCAGAGCTCACACTGTCTGTATGAAGGTGCAGTATTCAGATGCAATGTGTAGTGTCAATATAGGAATTACAGAGCTCACACAGTCTGTATAAAGGTGCAGTATCCAGATGCTATGTGTGTAGTGTCAGTATAGGAATCACAGAGCTCACACTATCTCTATGAAGGTGCAGTATCCAGATGCTATGTGTAGTGTCAGTATAGAAATTGCAGAGCTCACACTGTCTGTATGAAGGAGCAATATCAGGTTGCTGTGTGTGGTGACAGTATAGAAATAGCAGAGCTCACATTGTCTGTATGAAGGTGCAGTATCCAGATGCTATGTGTGTAGTGTCAGTATAGGAATCACAGAGCTCACACTATCTGTATGAAGGTGGAGTATCCAGATGCTATGTGTGTAGTGTCAGTATAGGAATCGCAGAGCTCACACTATGTGTATGAAGGTGCAGTATCCAGATGCTATGTGTAGTGTCAGTATAGAAGTTGCAGAGCTCACACTATCTGTATGAAGGTGAAGTATCCAGATGCTGTGTGTGGTGTCAGTATAGGAATATTAGAGCTCACACTGTCTGTATAAAGGCACAATATCAGGTTGCTGTCTGTGGTGACAGTATAGGAGTACCAGAGCTCACACTGTCTATATAAAGGTGCAGTATCCAGATGATGTGTGTGGTGTCAGCATAGGAATAGCAGAGCTCACACTGTCTGTATGAAGGTGCAATATCAGGTTGCTGTCTGTGGTGACAGTATAGGAATATAAGAGCTCATACTGTTTTTATGAAGGTGCAGTATCCAGATGTTGTGTTTAGTGTAAGTATAGGTGTAGCAGAGATAACACTGTCTGTATGAACGTGCAGTATCCAGATGTTGTGTGTGGTGTCAGTACAGGAATATCAGGACTCACACTTTCTGTATGAAGGTACAGTAACCAGATGTTGTGTGTAGTGTCAGTACAGGAATATAAGAGCTCACACTTTCTGTATGAAGGTGCAATATCCAAATGTGTGTAGTGTCAGTATAGGAATAGCAGAGCTCACACTGTCTGTATGTAGGTGGAGTATCCCGATTTTGTGTGTGGTGTCAGTACAGGAATAGCAGAGCACATACTGTCAGTATGAAAGTGGAGTATCAGGGTGCTGTGTGTATTGTCAGTACAGGAATAGCAGGGCTCACTCTGTCTGTATGAAGGTTCAGTACACATGTGCTGTGTATGGTGTCAGTACAGGAATTGCAAAACTCACACTTTGTGTGTGAAGGTGGAGTATCAAGGTGTTGTGTGGAGTGACAGCACAGGAATAGCAGAGCTCACACTGACTGTATGAAGGTGCAGTATCCAGATGTTGTGTGTAGTGTCAGTATAGGAATAGCAGAGCTCACACTGTCTTTATGAAGGTGCAGTATCCAGATGTTGTGTGTAGTGTAAGGAATAGCAGAGCGCATACTGTCTGTATGTAGGTAGAGTATCAGGGTGCTGTGTGTATAGTCAGTACAGGAATTTCAGAGCTCACACTGTCTGTATGAAGGGCAGTATCCTGATGCTGTGTGTAGTGTCAGTACAGGAATAGATGAGCTCACACTGTCTGTATGAAGGTGCAGTATCCAGATGTCGTGTGTAGTGTCAGTCTAGGAATAGTAGAGCACACACTGTCTGTATGAAGGTGCAGTATCCAGATGTTGTGAGTGGGGTCAGTACAGGAATAGCAGGGCTCACACTGTTTGTATGAAGGTGGAATATCTGTGTAGTGTCAGTACAGGAATAGCAGAACTCACACTGTCTGTATGAAGGTGCAGTGTCCAGATGTTGTGTGTGGTGTCAGTATAGGAAAAGTAGTGCTCACAAAGTATATATGAAGGTGTAGTATCCAGATGTGGTGTGTAGTGTCAGGAATAGTAGAGCTCACATTGTCTGCATGAAGGTGCAGTATCCAGATGCTGTGTGCGGTGTCAGTATAGGAATAACAAAGCTCACACTGTCTGTATGAAGGTGGAGTATGCAGATGTTGTGTGTGGTGTCAGTATAGGAATAGTAGAGCTCACACTGTCTGCATGAAGGTGCAGTATCCAGGTGCTTTGTGCGGTGTCAGTATAGGAATAACAAAGCTCACACTGTCTGTATGAAGGTGGAATATCCAGATGTTGTGTGTGGTGTCATTACAGGAATAGCAGAGCCCACAATCTCTGTATGATGGTGCAGTATCCAGATGCTGTTTGCTGTGTCAGTATAGGAATAGCAGAGCTCACACTGTGTGTATGAATTTGCAGTATCCAAGTGTTGAGTGTAATTTCAATATAGGAATAGCAGAGCTCACACTGTGTGTATGAATGTGCAGTATCCAGATGTTGTGCGTAGTGTCAGTACAGGAATATAGGAGCTCACACTGTCTGTATGAAGGTGCAGTATCCAGATGTTGTGTGTGGTGTCATTATAGGAAAAGCAGTGCTCACACTGTTTTTATGAAGGTGTAGTATCCAGATGTGGTGTTTAGTGTAAGTATAGGAGTAGCAGAGATTACACTGTGAAGATGCAGTATCCAGATGTTGTGCGTAGTGTCAGGAATAGCAGAGCTCACACTTTCTGTATGAAGGTGCAGTATCCAAATGCTGTGTGCAGTGTCAGGAATAGCAGAGATCATACTGTCTGTATGAAGGTGCAGTATCCAAATGCTGTGTGCAGTGTCAGGAATAGCAGAGATCATACTGTCTGTATGAAGGTGCAGTATCCAGATGTTGTGTGTGGTGTCAGTATAGGAAAAGCAGTGCTCACACTGTTTTTGTGAAGGTGTAGTATCCAGATGTGGTGTTTAGTGTAAGTATAGGAGTAGCAGAGATAACACTGTGTGAATGTGCAGTATACAGATGTTGTGCGTAGTGTCAGTACAGGAATATAGGAGCTCACACTGTCTGTATGAAGGTGCAGTATCCAGATACTGTGTGTAGTGTCAGGAATAGCAGAGCTCACAATTTCTGTATGAAGGTGCAGTATCCAAATGCTGTGTGCAGTGTCAGGAATAGCAGAGATCATACTGTCTGTATGAAGGTGGAGTATCAGGGTGCTGTGTGTATTGTCAGTACAGGAATTTCAGAGCTCACACTGTCTGTGTGAATGTGCAGTATCCAGATGTTGTGTGTAGTGTCAGTACAGGAATAGCAGAACTCACACTGTCTGCATGTAGGCGCACTATGCAGATGCTGTGTGTAGTGTCAGTATAGGAATAGCAAAGCTCAAACTTTCTGTATGAAGGTGCAGTATCAGGGTGCTGTGTGTAATGTCAGTATAGGAATAGCAAAGCTCACACTACATATATGAAGGTGCAGTGTCCAGATATTGTCTGTAGTGTCAGTATAGGAATAGTAGATCTCACACTGTCTGTATGAAGGTGCAATATCAGGGTGCTGTGTGTAGTGTCAATACAGGAATACTAGGGCTCACATTGTCTGTATGAAGGTGCAGTATCAGGGTGCTGTGTGTAGTGTCAGTACAGGAATATTAGGGCTCACACTGTCTGTATGGAGGTGCAGTATCCAGATGTTGTGTGTGGTGTCAGTATAGGAAAAGTAGTGCTCATACTGTTTTTATGAAGGAGTAGTATCCAGATGTGGTGTTTAGTGTAAGTATAGGAGTAGCAGAGATTACACTGCATGAAGGTGCAGTATCCAGATGCTGTGTGCGGTGTCAGTATAGGAAAAACAAAGCTCAAACTGTCTATATGAAGGTTGAGTATCCAGATGTTGTGTGTGGTGTCATTACAGGAATACCAGAGCCCACACTCTCTGTATGATGCTGCAGTATCCAGAAGCTGTTTGCGGTGTCAGTATAGAAATAGCAGAGCTCATACTGTGTGTATGAATTTGCAGTATCCAGGTGTTGAGTGTAATTTCAATATAGGAATTGCAGAGCTTGCACTTTCTGTATGAAAGAGAAGTATCCAGATTCTGTGTGTGGTGTCAGTATAGGAATAGCAAAACTCACACTGTGTGTATGAAGGTGGAGTATCAAGGTGCTGTGTGGAGTGTCAGTACAGGAATAGCAGAGCTCACACTCTCTGTATGAAGGTGCAGTATCCAGATGTTGTGTGTAGTGTCAGTACAGGAATAGCAGAACTCACACTGTCTGCATGTAGGCGCACTATGCAGATGCTGTGTGTAGTGTCAGTATAGGAATAGCAAAGCTCAAACTTTCTGTATGAAGGTGCAGTATCAGGGTGCTGTGTGTAATGTCAGTATAGGAATAGCAAAGCTCACACTACATATATGAAGGTGCAGTGTCCAGATGTTGTCTGTAGTGTCAGTATAGGAATAGTAGATCTCACACTGTCTGTATGAAGGTGCAATATCAGGGTGCTGTGTGTAGTGTCAATACAGGAATACTAGGGCTCACATTGTCTGTATGAAGGTGCAGTATCAGGGTGCTGTGTGTAGTGCCAGTGCAGGAATAGCAGGGCTCACACTGTCTGTATGGAGGTGCAGTATCCAGATGTTGTGTGTGGGGTCAGTACAGGAATAGCAGGGCTCACACTGTCTGTATGAAGGTGCAGAGTCCAGTTGTGTGTGGTGTAAATATAGAAAAATTAGTGCTCACACTGTATATATAAAGGTGTAGTATCCAGATGTGGTGTGTAGTGTCAGGAATAGTAGAGCTCACACTGTCTGTATGAAGGTGCAGTATCCAAATATTGTGCGTGGGGTTAGTACAGGAATAGCAGGGCTCACACTGTTTGTATGAAGGTGCAGTATCCAGATGTTGTGTGTAGTGTCAGTATAGGAATAGCAGAACGCACACTGTCTGTATGAAGGTACACTATCCAGATGCTGTGTGTAGTGTCAGGAATAGCAGAGCTCACACTGCCTGTATGAAGGTGGAGTATCAGGGTGCTGGATTTATTGTCAATACAGGAATTGCAGAGCTCACACTGTCTGTATGAAGGTGCAGTATACAGATGCAATCTGTGGTGTCAGTACAGGAATAGCAGAGCTCACACTCTCTGTATAAAGGCGCAGAATCCAGATTTTGTGTGTAGTGTCAGTACAGGAATACAGAGCTCACACTATCTGTAAGAAGATGCACTATCCAGATGTTGTGTGTAATGTCAGTATAGGAATAGAAGAGCTCACACTGTGTGTATGAAGGTGCAGTATCCAGATGCTGTGCGTAGTGTCAGGAATAGCAGAGCTCACACTGTCTGCATGAAGGTTCAATATCCAGATATTGTGTGCATTGTCAGTATAGGAATAGTAGAGCTCACACTGTCTTTTTGAAGGTGTTGTACCCAGATGTTGTGTGTGGTGTCAATACAGGAATACCTGAGTTCACGCTGTATGAAGGTGCAGTATCCAGATGTTGTGTGTGGTGTCAGTACAGGAATAGCAGAGCTCACACTGGCTGTATGAAGGTGGAGTATCAGGGTGCTGGGTTTATTGTCAGTACAGGAATTGCAGAGCTCACACTGTCTGTATGAAGGGGCAGTATCCAGATGCTGTGTGTGGTGTCAGTACAGGAATAATAGAGCTCACACTCTCTGTATATAGGTGCAGTATCCAGATGTTGTGTGTAGTGTCAGTATAGGAATAGCAGAACTCACACTGTCTGTATAAAGGTGCAGTATCCAGATGCTGTGTGTAGTGTCAGGAATAGCAGAGCTCACACTGTCTGCTTGATGGTGCAGTATCCAGATGCTGTGTGTGGTGTCAGTATAGGAACAAAGCTCACACTGTCTGTATGAAGGTGCAGTATCCAGATGTTGTGTGTAATGTCATTATAGGAATAGCAGAGCTCACACTATATATATGAAGGTGCAGTAACCAGATGTTGTCTGTAGTGTCAGTATAGGAATAGCAGAGCTCACACTGTCTTTATGAAGGTGCAGTATCAGTGTGCTGTGTGTAGTGTCAGTATAGGAATAGTAGAGCTCACACTGTCTGTATGAAGGTGCAGTATCCAGATATTGTGTGTGGTGTCAGTACAGGAATACAGAGCTCACACTATCTGTAAGAAGATGCACTATCCAGATGTTGTGTGTAATGTCAGTATAGGAATAGCAGAGCTCACACTATATATATATGAAGGTGCAGTATCCAGATGTTGTCTGTAGTGTCAGTATAAGAATAGCCGAGCTCACACGGTCTGTATGAAGGTTTAGTATCCAGATGTTGTGTGTGGTGTCAGTACAGGAATATCAGGACTCACACTTTCTGTATGAAGGTGCAGTATCAGTGTGTTGTGTGTAGTGTCAGTATAGGAATAGCAGAGCTTGCACTGACTGTATGAAGGTGCAGTATCCAGATGTTGTGTGTAGTGTCAGTACAGGAATAGCAGAGCTAACATTGTCTGTATGAAGGTGCAGTATCCAGATGTTGTGTGTGGTGTCAGACCAGAAATTGCAGAGCTCACACTGTCTGTATGAAGGTGGAGTATCCAGATGTTGTGTGTAGTGTCAGTACAGGAATATCAGGACTCACACTTTCTGTATGAAGGTACAGTAACCAGATGTTGTGTGTGGTGTCAGTACAGGAATAGCAGAGCTCACACTGTCTGTATGAAGGTGGAGTATCCAGATGCTGTGTGTAGTGTCAGTACAGGAATAGCAGAGCTTGCACTGTCTGTATGAAGGTGCAGTATCCAGATGTTGTGTGTAGTGTCAGTACAGGAATAGCAAAGCTCACACTGTCTGTATGAAGGTGCAGTATCCAGATGTTGTGTGTGGTGTCAGACCAGAAATTGCAGAGCTCACACTGTCTGTATGAAGGTGGAGTATCCAGATGTTGTGTGTAGTGTCAGTACAGGAATATCAGAGCTAACACTGTCTGTATGAAGATGCAGTATCCAGATGTTGTGTGTAGTGTCAGTACAGGAATAGCAAAGCTCACACTGTCTGTATGAAAGTGCAGTATCCAGATATTTTGTGAGGTGTCAGTATAAGAAAAGTAGTGCCTATACTATCCTAGCAATCCTACAAAGCAAGAGACCTGACTCTGTCTCCCTCTCTCTCAAATACTATAACATCACCTGACAATAATTGACCAATCACAATTCCAAAAAAGGCATGTAAGCTTCTTTGCATGGGCGTAGGAGCCAAAACAAATTTAGGGGGGGGGATAGTTACATTTTAGTCCCAGGCACTGGGGTCTTGCTCTACGAAGAAAATGTCTTTGTTTAAATTCTCAATGCCCCTGCCACCCCATGGAACAAGTTCCATAGCCAAATGCATGCTTAAGTTTAATTTTGCTATTTTTTTGTGTCCCCTATTAATTTAAACTGGGGGGGGGGGGGGGGGGGATGGTGTCCCCAGATCCTATGCCCCTGCTTCTTATCTTTAATTTTTGATACAAGTGAGCAAAATTCTTATGGGAAAACACCATGTAATCTCCCCAAAATTCAACAGAAAGCAGCTTTTTTTTGGCAGGACAGATTTTAATGAATACTAGCGAATTGCCCGTCAAAAAATGACGGCAATCAAATTGTAAGGTAGCTAATGCTGTTTGGTGCGTATACTACTAAAATATATAATAGATTAATAAATGAATATACTTTACCTATTTTGAAGCATTGTGTTGAAGAGCTGACAATCTGTTTACATGTTGCTGAAGCATTAGTGGTGTGGAGCTGCTGTGTAAGCGTGCTGAATGTGTGCAGTGTAACAGTGTGCGTGCGCGAGACGAAACCGTTAGCGTAGTGGTGTACTTCCGCATTGGCGTAAAATGGCGGGTTATCTGTGGTATGCGTCTTTGCGGATTATCCGTCGGTGCTTCGTGGTGTTTTTCGAGTTTCTTGTGGTGTTTTGCGAGTGTGTTGTGGCGTTTTACGTGTTGAGAGTGCTGTAGCCTCGTTTTCGTTTTTTTCGTCGGCCATTTTTTCTCTCGCTTAGCGATTTTATTAGTGTCTAAAGTGTTTTATTTTTATTTAAATTAAGGTGTAACTTGTTTTTTTTGAGGTGCTGGATGGTTCCTCTTGCTGTAGGTAAGTTTTTTATGTATGTGCTGTGTGTATGTATTGTGTTTTTAATTTTGTAATGTTCGCGAGTTGCGTCCGAGTGTTGCGAGGCCGTAATGTGTGTGAACGTGTGTCGTATGTTGTTTGCGAGTGTCGTAATGTGTGTGTCGTGTTATTTGCGTTGCGACGTGAAGTTTGCGAGGGTCGCAGTTGCTGGCCAGCAACTGAGGCCCTCGCCCAGTGTCCTCGCTTCGCGAGGGCTTTGGCTCGCAACGCGAGCCCGCAAGCGTGAGCAACAGCCCGTACGCTCACAACTATATATGTGATTGGCAAATAAATGCAGACACCCAATCACTCATAAAATACAAAATATCAGACAGATTAGTTGAACCCAATGAAAAGTTAAACGCTCATGAAAAATTAGTTTATAATGGAACATTCAAGAGAACCTTAACTATTAGAGCACTACTCTGCTATAATATATATATATATTTGTTATATGTTATTGTTTTATGCTACATTTTGTGTATAATTTTACTGCACCATTAAATCCAGTCTATATTTAACCTGTGTGCCCGATCCAGGTCTTAATAAATGTGAAGAATGACCCTTATAGGATTGTCACTATTTCCACTACAATTCCAGACGGCGATTACCGTGTAATGAAGATGTGCAAACCTCAATGTAATGATATGCACTCAACTTGTGTTTATATGATTTTAATTGAAAAAAAATTACAAAAGGAAATCTATACCCATCAGCTTGATGGATGTTTTACTGAAATTGCTCTAATAATTACATTTCAGCCCTGACGTTGAAGTACAGTATTATTTACACCAATGTCTGCCGTACAGCTCTAATTCCTGTAACGACATTATCTTAATTCCTTTGTGGATGTTTAAATATCGAGTCCTAGCAGTGTAAAATATAACTCTAAGTTTATGTGGGATTTATTCAATTATTAAATGGCAACTGAATATATATTGACTTTCCTTATCCCTCCATAGCAGATTTTGGCCCAAATCTACAAAGATACGTTCTTCATCTGTGTCAAAGTTTACATTTTTGGCTTTTCGTAAGCTCCCCATATCAGATTTTGGTCCAAATCTACTAAACAATGTCCCGTTTCCAAGGTTATGTTTTTGTCTTTCATAAGCCCTCCTTTGCAGATTTTGACCCAAATATACTAAGCCACGTCCTGTATCAGTGTCCCAGGTTATGTTTTCGTCTTTCATAAGTCCTCCTTTGCAGGTCAACTTTCCTCCGGCTTTCCATTAGTCCTAATCCAGCCTTTGCTAGGCTTTAGTGCCATTTTGCTTCCCATAAGTCCCAAATCAGTCTTCGCTAGGCTTCACCTCGACCACGCTGCCTTCACTGGGGGCTACTACGATCACGCTTTACATAAGTCCTAATCAGCCTTCATGTCACTTTGTCAATCATACTTACTGTACATAAGTCCTAAATCAGTCTTAGCTAAGCTTCATCTCGATCACGCTCCCTTTGTTAGGCACCACACTTTCCATAAGTCCAATCAGCCTTTATTATGCATCGCCGATCATACTTTCATAAGGAACATCTCTGCTACACCTCACTAATTTCCGCTACTCCGACCATAAGAGAGGGAGCCGACCACAAATATATATATATATTCCTTATATACACAACATTCCTTATATTCCAATAATGGGAACTAATTTCTATGAGGTCTGGATTGGTCCTTATAGGGTATTCCCAGGATAAAATGCCTGAAAGCTTTATGTATAATGTAAAGGCATAATAACATTATGAGTCATTACATCATTTTATGTGTGCATTAAACAAGTTGGAGAATATGTATAAAGAAATGAGGTTGCATGAATTGTCCAGTTTAAACAAAGGATTATATTTAATGTTTTGTTAGACAATTGATTGCAAGTAAAATGTATACAATAATCATATGTATTTATTTCATGGGAAAGTATTTACATGTTTGGAGTTAATGTATAATTGTTTGTTTTAATTATTTAAAATAAATAAAATATAAATGGGGGGGGAAAAAACTGCACACTAAGTTGTAAGTTTCAGTATGTCCACTAGGTGGCAGCAAATGTTCACAGATTGATATCATCCACAATAGTGCTTGTACAATAGGGGCCTCATTCAATTGCAATGTGGCCAATTGAATAGGGGTCTAAATAGTTAGTTAGTAAACATCTATCCAAAAGTAAGGTTTTCACTAACAAAAAACTTCTTTTAAAAAAATATGCTATGTGCTTATTTAGAGCCCTATTCAATTGGCCAAATCGCAATTGAATGAGGGTCTAAGTCATTAAGAAAATGTAAATATTATCAAGACATACCTACATATCTCATAGTGAAGGAACGCTAAAAGTGCTGATCACTTGGGTCCTGGGACTATCGCTGGACTGGGACTATGAAAGTGTCCAGATGGAAAACACAATGCATTTCCCCATAGACAGCAGGCCATTGTCTGATTGACTCTGATTTAAAATACACACGGATTACCAGCTATATTTGAACTGATTGGGACCCTAAAGCCAGGGACCTAACTGTCTCCTAAGCAATCTTCTTAAGTGATCAATCTTGTGAGCCTCCAGAGTGAAATTCAAATAATGCCCTAAAGCACTCAGCATTGGCTAATCCTCTTGTTGCCGAAGGAGGCCTACCAAGGATTGGCCAAAGATTATAAGGGAGGGAAATGTTAAACAGTATGGGGACAGAATACATTGCTTTGATTTCTGTGGTTCCCCATGACATCGTCTACTATACCACAAAAAGGTGAGATGGGAAGAGGACAGCTACAATACTAAGAGCCACATTAAATTCCGAGCTCGTATGTACACCGCGGAACGCGCAACGGCTGCGAGCTTGAAATTTTGCAGAGTTACGGAGCTATTAAATTAGAGCAGGGCGCGAGTTACGGCATAGTGAGGCAAACCCATAAACCATCTGTTGAAACGTTGGATGCGCCGCTGTGAACAGGATCATTTAGTCAAACCTGTAGTTACGGGTTTAGATGGAGCCAATGGCAACAGAGATTGCCATCATTACGTCCCTGAAGACTTACGGGTTTCAATTACGAGTTACGATTGGACCCACATTCCAGAAATAATGCAATATTGATAAAGCCGTAAATATGATATTCTGTCACATGCGAGTTACAGTATATGTATTAACACATTGATTGCCGGGATCGAGATCTATATCTTAACATCCCTAGAAGAGCTATTGTACCTTTCTCTAAACCCTCACCACCCTCGAAGGCAGACAAGGTGGCACCTTCAATAAGTCCTCTCTTTTATTTTCTCCAACCCTTCCTTATAATCCTATTGGCATGGCACCTTCATCCTCCTATCCATCGTAAGATTTAGGAGGCTTTATCATAATTGGACCGATTTAATTACCCAGGCCTCTCGGGCCCTCCTTAATTGGTTGCTCTCTCAGTACCACTAGCCAATAGGAGGAGAGCCAGCATCAACCCTCTTGTCATAGCCCAGCCATTTAAACCACATTGGGCAATGGCTTCCTGTTTTGTGCACCGCAGACCAATCACAGGTGCACTGACCCAGGCCCATATTTGTTGAAGTTAAATTTTGGCAGTCCTTCAGTCGTGTCCAACTCTCGTTGACCATGTGGATGCAGCATGCCAGGCACATCTGTCTGTATTGCTGGTTGTTCTTATCCATAAGGTTTTCTTGACAAATATACTGGAGTGGGCCATGATTGGTCTGAATTCTCTGATATGACTCGCCCATGTTGACCCTTCGTGGTACAGCTCACAGCTTAATTTGATGTACACAAGTCCCTTCACTATGACATGGTAGCGATCCAGGAGTGGGTGAAATAGGATAGTGGGAGCCAAAGGCAAAGGTTCAATATACAGGCAACAGGTCAGGATCACAAAAAGGGCACTGAGACAAGCAGCAGGCAAAAGGATAGTTGTGGTCACAGGAAAGTGGTTGAGGCAGGTGGCAGACAATACAAATAAGTAGGGTTACAGGTAAGAGGTTGAGGCAGGAAGTAAATAACAGCATGGTAATGGTCACAACAAAGAAGTATAATGGGGGTTATAGGCTACAAAGAGCAAACATTTGTACAGGATAATAAGCAAGGGGTCAAGGCAGGAGGCAAACAGTAGGATAAGTGTTATAGGCAAAGGGTCAATAGAGGAAGCGGACAATATGGGCGTAGACAAGCTCAAAATAAACAGAGGACAAGCTAAGTCAGGACTAGGAGACCACACAGTAACTCCATTGGATCACCAGATCCTTGGACAAACAGAGTAGCCTTTGACTGATTTATTACTGTATGAAAGAGACTGACCGTATAACATTACTTTGGAGCCAAAGTGGTTTGTATGTCAGACCATCATCTCCTTCACCTGAAATAATGGCAGGGAAGATACACATTGGATCAACTCAGGGTGAATTTTGCCCAAACTGGATCTTACAGGAAGATTGGCATGAAGGTCCCAAGTGGTCAGTTCCAGAATAAATCCAGATAGTTTAGACATCTATCTTTCTTTATGTAATATGATGTACAAAGGGGGATCATTCGAGGTGCTCACCGCCCAATCAGTAAAGCCGTTCTCACTCCCATCAGAAACCCATATCTCATGTTTGAACATCAGGACCAAAGGAACTGACTAATTCTCTCATTAGTAATTAGGAGAAACATTTATCTCAGTGGAAATCTATACACCCGAGGTGCGATGTACCCCTCCAGCTCTCCACATTGATTCAGGATAAATCATGGAGCTTCATTACAACTTGTGATTGTTAAGAACTGTGAGCAGGAATCTGCAAATCACTCTGACATAATTAATCTGAGAATTAAGAGAAGCAAATTAGCTCCAGGAAAGCTGAGGAAAGATGATCCTTGCAAGAAAGGATTTTGATGGACAGTATAATAGTTGTCTAAGAAGTATAATCATCAATGTTACTGCGCCAATCAATGGTCTGTGCCATCCTGAGTTTATGGGTCCATGCAGGGCTGGCTCAAGCTGATACCTCCTCCTTTTATAAGCCTTAGATAATTGTCTCCATGTACATTAGAAGGTCCCTTCTGGATCATTACCTTGTCATGGTGAAGGGGCTTGTGTAACTCAATGAAGCTGTGAGCAATACCATGTGGGGTCACCCAAGATGGTCAGGTCATAGCAGAGAGGTCAGACAAATAGTGGTCCACTGGAGAAGGAAATGGCAACCCACTCCAGTATCTTCCAAGATAACCCTATGGATAAGCACAACCAGACACAATATATGCCTGGTGTGTGGTCCATGTGGTCACCGAGAGTCAGACATGACTGAATGACTGCACACAAATTACAAGAATATGGAACAACTCATTAGGGTCCTTAGAAATTATCTAAAATTTCAGTCAAGGTCAAGTTATATTTTACTAGCCAAATACAGAAATTCTACAATCATAAGACAGCAGTGCTATGTTACTCTATATATCCGTAACACACGGAAACAAACGTGGAGGTCAGTTGCAAATTAAATTTAGAATAGGCATATTAGGCTAACATTGTCTTCCTTTGCAAAGTGACATATTTATTTCTAAAACAAATAAATAACAGCAATACACATAAAACTGAAACAAAAGACAATAAAATACTGGCCAAATGCCAGAAAAAGGTTTTGTGCACCCTGCCCATATGGGAATTGATCATATTATAAAAAAATAAATGTACTTATTTTTTATTCCACTTGACTGCTCTGATCAAGCAGTACAGTCCTCCTTTGCAGATGAGACCCTCTACTGGATTCTATTGTGTGTACATAGAAGCCGCTATGTATATAACTTCATTTACATAGAATCCCCCTAGAATAACTTAGCAGCAAAGGAGGACATTACTGCCTGATCAAAGCTGCAAGTGGAGTCACATGGAATAAGTTCTGTGCAAAATTCCACATCTATCTCCCCTAAGGAAGAGTCGTCTTGGGCTCTATGTCAACCTTCACACCCCTGTCTCACAAGTACATATTACACACACTTTACTAAATATAAATTGTATTGTTGTGGATGTTAGTTGTTCAGTCGTGCCCGTCTCCCAGTGACCATATGGACTGCAGCACACCAGGTACTTCTGGCTCTTTCTGACTCATGGTTTATTTGTTGTTGCTCAGTCATTCAGTTGTGTCCAACTCTCTGTGACGCTATGGACACGGGGCACAATCATAATGTCTCGGGTTGTGCTTCTCCATAAGGTTTCTGGCAAAGATAATTGAGTGGGTTGCCAGTTCCTTCTCCAGTGGACCACAATTTGTCTTTCCTCTCTGCTATGACCTGCCCATGTTGGGTGACCCTATAAGGTAAAGCTCACAGCTTCATTTAAGTACACAAGCCCCTTCACCACCAGGTACCGATCCAGAAACAGATACATTTTATGACATATTAAACAGATATTTTGTAGCAATTTTATTGAATGTATATCATTTCAGAAAGACGGTCCACAATGATAAATTCAAGTGAATTCTCCTTAAATCCTCTCCAATAATAATAAGTACTGTTATCTCATATAATTACTAATTCTAGAACTGTGAAATTCCATCTTTAAGCCAATAATATCTCAAATTATCTCTGTGCCTTGGCACTTCACCACAAACCCACGAGCCACCTTGGCTCCTTTCAAGTAATAATTGGATATTTACTGTTTCACTTTAAGTTACACATTTGAGATGACAAGGACATAATTCTCAGTATATGATTTCCAGATGGATTATAGAAGACTGTCCTGACACCAGTAGCAGGATTCCCATCATAATGTCCGGTGGGTAACGTGGGACTCTCGGCACAAACAGATCAATATTCTCACTGTGAGGTGTAAACGGAGGATCCTGTTCTTATCCACAGGCTTCAGACGTCTTGTGGCTTTGTGGTGTGAAGTGCGAAGCCACAAAGATAATTTGAGATATTACAGGCTTAAGAACGGCCGTGCAACAAAGGAGACGTCCACAGTCCTAGTAATTACACGATATAACAGTACGTTAGCATCTAAAACTAAAAATTATTATTATTATAAAGGATTTAAGGAGAATTTACTTGAATTTGAGATTGTGAAGAGTCTCTTGAACTTTTATATATTCACCAAAATCGCTACAATGTCAGTTGGATTTTTTGACAATTTAGAGAAAGGAACTCAAAGGGTCAAACATCTTCTCTGCCTTATTAAAGGATCACTGTCCTATTTTCTATGTGGTCTTTTGAAGAACAAAATAATAAATAAACACAACCTTTACATTTTTAACATTTATATCACATATATAGTTGTGAGCGTACGGGGCGTTGCTCACGCTTGCGAGCCCGCAAGCGTGAGCAACGGCCCGTATGCTCACAAACAGCCTTATTAAATTGCGATTCAGTAAATGTAAAAGGGCTCTATTTAAGCCCACAGCATATTTTTTTTACAGAAGTTTTTAGTTAGTGAAGACCTTGCTTTGGGATAGAAGATCACTAACTACAAACTTTTGTAAAGAAATTATGCTGTGTGCTTAAATAGAGCCCTTTTACATTTACAGAATCGCAATTTAATAAGGCTGAAAGCAACTGAGGCTCTCGCAAAGTGAGGGCCGCGGGCGAGGGCCTCAGTTGCTGGCATGGAGCCGCTGCCCTCGCGGCTCCTGTAGGACACTGCTGTGGTGGGACTATGCCTGAAGAGGAGGCTGTGCCAGTGAGCCTGTGAGGATGCTGTGCCCCGGGGGGTGTTAGGACACTGATCCTGCAGCATGCAGCAGCCACACCGCACGGAGATTCCAGGGGCAGACTCTACTGGTGAGTGTGCCCAGCAATGCATGGGCAACAGCATTGAGAGGGTTAACCCCTGCACTGCTATGTGGGCCTGTTCTGGGCCTGCAGGGGTTAATTCTCTACATGCTGAGGGTCAGGTAGCAGGAGATGGGGTCTCCTATAGGCGTCTGGGGTGATATATATGGAGATATAGAGGTCTGCACATATTGCATGTGAAATAACCTATTAATATTAGAATGTTATCATATAGGTTGGAATGGATCTTACTATATGATTGTATAACATGGAAATACCTGCACCTATAGGATTCAGTTATATACTCTGCCTCTGATCTAACCATGTGTGCTTATAGGATTCTATGTATCTGAACTTACCATATGTTCTGCACATGATCTTTTTAAAAGTACTTTATATAACATAAATAGTGACCTCCATATCATGCTGCTATATGCCCCATAGATGTGTTTACCATATGTGCTGTCTGGGATTGTACTATATACACTAATGATTTTAGCTAATGCACTGTATATATTCTTACTATAAGCACTGTGTTTGAACCTAATTTCTGCGCAGTATGGGATATTACTATGTGCATTATAATACCTTACCATATGTGCTGTATGACATCTTACCAAAGGCGCTCCTTGCCAGCAATTGCGACCCTCCCAAAATTTACTTATATAACGCAAACAACACGTCACACCAACTGCGACCCTCGCAAACAACATACGAGACACGTTAACACTCATTACGACCTCGCAAAAATCGTCCGCAACTCATGAACATGAAAAAAAAAAAACACAATAAATACACATAGCACATACATAAAAAGCTTACCGACAGCAAGAGGGAGCATCCAGGACCTCAAAAAAACTACTTACACCTTCACTTAACTAAAAATAAAAGAGTTTAGACACAAAAAAATTCTCTAAGCGACAGAAAAAATGGCCACCGAACAAAACGAAAACAAGGCTAAACACGTTTTAGTAGTACACACAAAACAACATTAGTTACCTTACAATTCCATTGCCGTAATTTTTTGACGGGCAATTCGCTTGTACAATTATGTTTTCCTGTGTGGTTCCAATTTAGGGCCTCATTCAATTGCGATTCGGCCAATTGAATAGGGCTCTATATAAGCACATAGCATATTTTTTTTTACAGAAGTTTTTAGTTAGTGAAGACCTTGCTTTTGGATAGAAGTTCACTAACTAAAAACTTCTGTAAAACAAATATGCTGTGTGCTTATATAGAGCCCTATTCAATTGGCCAAATCACAATTGAATGAGGCCCTTAGTTCCTGACTTTCTCAATAGGGTGTTTCAATGTAAATTAATAAGCTTTCCAGGAGCCCTATTAAAAAAGATTGGCAACTTTAGCTGCCACATGTTCACTTTGCAGATGGAAACGTCCATTGCATTCACACAAGCAGAAATGAAATGGTAGATTCTACTGCAGCATAATTCAATATAAAAAAAAAATATTAATTAGAGGTTGTATTTCTTTGCATTCTGAAATGTTTTTACCCCTTTTCATGAAGGGGCAGTGTGTGTGTGTGTGTGTGTGTGGGGGGGGGGGGGCAAGGGGCAAGGAGGGGGTCAAAGGGGGCCACAGGGGCCAAGGTGGGGGGGCAGCGGCAGGTCATGTAAGGTTGGGCTAGTAACAGCACTGGCCCTCCCCAGCGCAGGGCCTCAGCGCATTGGCTCTAGTTTGAGCATGTCCAGACTTTAATTTTGTTTAGAACACAAAAGATGCCCTAAGCTTACACTGAGGATGCACTACAGAAACAGATTCAGACACCCAGAGGTTAATCAGCAATTATTGCCATTAACAACTGATATCAAAATGACCTTAGTGGGTGGGTCGAAAAGGCTGACTGACAGGCAAAATTTTAAACTTCAGTCTTAGTTTATTATAATAAAATGCATTAAAAAAAAAAAACATTCAACATATAAAGTACTTGTTTTTACCTATAGTTTCAAATTATACCAGTTTGTACAAATCTCTGCTGTGTAAAAATAAAGCAATATTTGTATTATTATTATTATCTTTTATTGTAACTAATCAATATATTCCATTGCATTATACAGGGGGAAAGAACAAGGAAAAATACAATAATAACAACTGCAGAATATGGAAGGCCCTCGACTCTTGTAGAAAGCGCTGTTTCCAAAGGACCCTACAGGATCAGAAACTCACTACTTATAAAGGGAATGTAGGAGGCAGAAACCTGGACAAGAATAAAAGATAGGGAATAGCAAAGGTCAAGTAGGAAGTGCAAGTTCACTTAGGTAGATGTGCAAAGTTAGAAAGGTTTCTCATTTAGTAGTAGAGGGAATGGATCTGATAGAAAGTAATTTGAGGTGAATGGCTCTAGTATGTAATATGTTATCTGCCCCTAGTGGTTTGATAGTATAACCTGCAAATGGGGAAGTCATGTTATGTGACTGTTATACAGCTGCAACAATTGGAGGTGGGTGGGTGGGGAGTGGTATCTTGATTCAGGAAGGATAAAGTTGCAGCAGGACACTGTTCAATGGAAAAAATATATATTTTAAAACTTGAGTCTGACTAAGCATCTGTAAGCAAAAGCTAGTTTTCAATTACAAGAAAATATTTTATGCGTTGCAGGACCCTGGAGGCATCCTTGATATGTTGGTGGAAGTTGTTTGTTAGATAAACTTTTACATTTACAGAAAGAAAGAACTGGCATTTCCTGTTGCAATCAGTCTGTTTTAAACCATAGTGAATGAAGAGGACTGTATGTCAGTTGCAATCATATCTAATTATCTAACAAAGCCATCTGGTCTCTTCTTGTTCCCTCCTCCCTCCACTGATAGATAAAAACACACCCTTATTATCCAGCTCTCAGAAGGTGGTGTAATAAAAACAAAATGGATTCCAAAATTGTCTTTATAGCCATGGCTTATTGTTGTTTTTAAGTCCTTTAGTTGTGTCTGACTCTTGGTGACTATATGGACGCAGCATGCCAGGCACATCTATCATTATGTCTCTGGTTGTGCTTATCCATAAGGTTTTGATGGTGCAGATACTGGAGTGGGTTGGCAGTTTTTTCTCCAGTGGACTTTGATTTGTCTGACCTCTCTGCTATAACCTGCCGATCTTGGGTGACCCTACATGGTATAACTCGCAGCTTCACTGAGGTACATGAGCCTCTTCACCATGACAAGGAGAAGGGGGTCCATCACCATTACTCAGCTGCAAATATTGTTAGTTTAGTACATTCATCACAGACTGAAACCAAAGACAAGGACAGAGTTCAGCCTGATATATCCAAAGTCCAATAATAGAATAATCAGAATAATAAGTTTACCCTGAATCTACGGTCCCTTCATATTCCTCGGCATTCCCAGTGAGACTCCTTGATCGTGAGACAAGATAACACACAAGTCTCAGAACAGCAGTAGATAAATAATGCACCATGACCCTCATTTTCTATGTAATATAAGAATGACTCCCCAGGCCCAGGAGGAAGATGAGGAGATCAATAACTATCAATGTCTAAATTATGTTGTTTTGGATTAAAAATGGCCTGCTCCTCTGCTCCATGCAGAACATATGTCCAGAACAAGTCCTATAAATACATACAAGACAAGGCTCTGACAATGGGGAAATGTTTGGAAAAAGAATAATATCAGAGTATTTCATCACACCATGAAGAGCACTTACAGTGAGGTAAATGGCCCTTTAAGGAGAGTATACCTGAGATACTAAGTTCCAACTGGTCTGACATTCTCTATTGTCTATTATAGACAAGGCAAAGGAAATCAGCCACTAGTCCCCAATTATCAATAGAGGCTCTTTTTCCTTCCTGAGGTATTTTTAAATTCCCCTACTGATTTCTAGTATCTAAATAGCTAGAATCTTCTTATCTTAAAAGGCCATTTACCTCACTGTTCATGCTCTTCATAGTGTGAAAGAGCACAGGATTTAATGTTTTAAGTCTTTAAATTTTTTCCTGCCTACTGGCTGTTGCATGAGACAGCCGAGCCCCACAGTAAAGACAGTGATTGATAGCAGTTCTTCCATGCACGGAAAAGTTAACCCATAACTGACCTGTTTAGGTCTTTCCAGCATTCCATGCACTGCTCAGATGGATTTTGTAAGGGTTAACCATTTGTCTTGGTTTGCTCACTACACAGAGCTGTAGCCGTGGGTCTAGCAGAGGGCACAGGTAAACACAGATTTTATTTTATTTGATTTCTTAGTGCAAAATGCATGTATTTCATGCTTTTAAGAGATCTTTACCATGATGTGGTGCAAATTGTGCTGAATTAAGTGGCTCTTTAAGGTCCTAGCCGGTGCCTGAGTATTTAGTCTTCCCTTTATTACAATTATTCGCTCTGTAAAGAGCCAGGTAGGGTCTATAAGCATAGACCCTACCTGGATCTTTACAATCTTAATAGTATGAGTATAGGTTACAAGGGTGCCGTCCAATTTCTAGGTGCATGTGATGTCAATTCAAAGTGACGCACCCACTACTGCAAGGCCTGACACATGTTTCGCTTCAGGCTTCAACAGAGAACTCAAAGAACCTGGACACGCACACTCTACAGAGAGGTAGGTAAGTGAATAATTATCTGGGTTGTATAAAAGCTCTCCATGAAATGTGCTTCAATTTTAAAAATAACGTTTTGTTTACTGGTTTATGATGTAGAGCAGGGGTCTCCAAATTCGGTCCTGGAGGGCCGCACCCAGGCCTGGATTTCAGGATATCCTTGCTGCAAGCAGGTGAGACTATTGCTTCTTCAGTCATCCTGATTGACTCGCCTGTGCACAGAAAGGAAATCCTCAAATCCATGCCTGGGTGCGGCCCTCCAGGTCCGAGTTTGGAGACCCCTGATGTAGAGCAATGTTAATTAATTCCGGGTCAATAAAAAAATGCTGCTTGTTGAAGCTGGATATTTTTATTGGAAAATTCCTTAGTATAGAAAAGACAAGTAAGTGCTCAGGGTGGAGTATTATCTATGTCAGGAGGAGGCAAATCAAATCCATGACTGGGAGATAAATAAACACAGCACAGCCCTAGAGCAGAACAAACTCTTCACAGCCGGTGCCCAGCGGAGGCATTAAATGTGCAGCTCGCATCCTTTCTTATAGTTTAAACAAAAGGTAAGCAAACAATTCAGCCAATCCGTTAAAACAAATTTATCGTTCTCTATATGTAAGTATCAGATAACATTTACACTTCACCTATTTCTAAGATGCGGCCAGAGTAAAAGATTCTCAGCTTCTGGAACCTCCCTTTTTCTTTCTGTTCTCTCTCAGGTAGGGTGCCGTGCTTCATAGCTGATATTTGGGCATAACCACAGGAAACAGATTTACACTGTATGGACATAGGCACAGCATGTCACTGTCTGCTTGCAGCACTATGAGACATAGATAATGTGAAGCCCCTCCCATGTGGGTGTGGTCAAACATTACAGCTATGAAACATAGTACTGTACATGAGAGAGAACAGGAAGAAAGAGGGAGGTTCCAGAGTGTGAGAATCTGTTCCTCTGGGAATTGCGTGAAGTGTATATTTTGTATGTTAATTACACAGAGGAGAATACAATTAATTAAGTCACCTAATTAAAATAATTATATAAAGGATAGAAAATTGCCTACAGAGTCTCTATAGTTCAGATATTTTCCCAATGATCTTACCTCCACCCTCTCAACCAGTGGTGGAGCTACAGAATGGAGGGCCTTGGTGAAAAACAAAAAAATTGCCCCCCTAACACTAATTTACTTTTGCTGGCCCCCCAGTGCCAATTTACTCATTGCACCTCCCTAAGACCCCTTTCCATAACAGCTCCCTTCTCTAAGACCCTTTCCCATAACAACACCTCTCCTTAATGCCTTTGCTCCTCCCTCACAGAACCCATCCCCCCTGTACTTTGCTATCACTTTGTGGGTCTTGCTCTCTCACTTCTTCCTTGATACACATCCCCAGTGGGCTGAACTGTTCCACACTGCAAACGCTTGGAGCTTCAGTAGAAATGCTCTGTTTTAAACACACCAATTTCGAACAAGTCAGGTGTTTGGCCAAGGAAGGAAAAAATAAAAATACACAACACTGCCCCACCCACAGGAGGGCCCTGGTGCACTGCACCACCTGCACCACTGCTAGCCCCGCTCCTGCTCTCAACAAATGCATGTCTTGTGTGTGCGCATTTATTAATGTGAAACAGTGTCACTGAACTCCCTTATAGGATGTGTGTTTTTTTATCTATGATTACAAGGAGTGGTGAGGGAGGAGGGAACAGGAAGAGATCAGAAATATTTGTCATATAACTGCATCTGAATAAACTGACACCACTCCCCTTCCCCCTCACCAGCCCAAAAGCAGACAAAGCCCTGACCTCCAAAAGTATAAGCACCTCACACATCATTTTCACCAAATTATCATGGATGCCTTCAGGGTCCAGCTGAGGAATCAACGTTTATTTCCTTCTATAAAACCTACTTTTCTTTGTCTAATTATGCTCTTAATCAGTTTAAAACTTTTCAAACATATATTTTTTCCTTATATATTCTCCTTTTAATGCACAGCTCTCATCCTTATTGTTGCTGGTCGTCTGCAAAGCAATAAAATGGCGCCAGTCAGCAGGTTTATAACAACTGCTCTAAGAGCAGGATATGGAGCAATAAAACTTTTACTGCACTATACTCAGATATTGGTTCTCTTCCACCATCTTGTCATTCCAGTTTTATCTTCATTTCAGATGCATGTTTTGTAAGTGTGTGTAAGACATCCCAAGCGAGACCCCTTGCAAGACCCACCAAGGAAGCCACACTGAACCCCCTTGCTATATTGAGATTATTTCCTGGCACTCTGGGTGTGGGCTGAGGAACCAGTTTGAACGGAACCGCCTGTAATTACAGATCCAAAGTAATACAGTGCTTTAAATAATTCTTTAAAAAACATCATTTAAAAAAATATATAAATTCACATTACCCGAGCTAGCGATCCAGGCTAATTTCCATTGTTTATTGATATTTAAGTGGTTAATAATAAGGCTGTAAACATTATAGGGTATGGAAGGTGGATTCTGTTACGTATATAATATCCCTGTGTATCTATTTACTATTATGTGCTTTATTTTATTAAGAAGTGCTTATAATCTCTGTTTTTACTGCCTAAAATCAAACAAATTGTCCCTGTATGGGTCTGCCCACTACAGTGTATGCAGATAAGAACTCTGTAGGGCTGGCTGTGCAGTGTGGTGTCCTAGCCTATCAGGGACATGTCTCAGCAGCATGTGGCTGAGAGATGGTCACTGATTGGTTAGTATGAGATATTGCAAAGCAAAATCAGAGTGTGTCTTCGTGAGCTGCAGAGGGTAAACCCAAACAGGGACCATTTGTTGGATTTTAGCAGTAAAAATGGAGCTTATAAGCACTTCCTAATAAAATAAAGTACATAAAAGTAAATAGATACCCAGGGGTATTATATACCTAGCAAAATCCAGGAACCTTCCCAGAGGGCCGCAACTGCAAGCCTTGCTAAGCACCACTTCAGCTAGATGAGCGTTAAAGGTGCTCATCTGCAAACCCTCGCAATGCAAGCCTTGTACGGCGCATGATTTAGGCTGGATGAGCGCCAAAGGCGTTCACCTACGAAGCCGTGCGTTCACCTGCGAAGCTGTGTGGTAAAAAGCATTGCCAGCCTTACAATTTTAATCCCGACATTTTTGATGGACAAGTAGCTAGTATACATTGAATCATGTAAGCAGTTTTCTGATATTTTCTTTACACTTTACACACCCTGCGCTTTTGGTAAACAGCAATACACAAATGGCGCTTTCAGGAAGAAAGTGCCAGCAATCTATGAAAACCAGAATATAGCAAAATGCCTTTAAAGGACCATTGTAATCATTGACCAGTAATTAAAAAATCTTTTTAATAATTTATAATAGCAATATCCCATAATAGATGAATAAGCCTCCAGCTGAGTGTTTGCCTCAACCCTCATAAGATCATTAAGGGCAGGGTGGGGAATTAGCTGAGAGACGGGTTTAAATGGTTTTAAGAGTATAAAAGGTTTTAAAAGGTTTTAAGAACAATTATACGTAGTAAGAGAAAGAACAATCATTAACCGGCTGCCCTAACAGCAAAATCTCACTGACCCTATGGACCGTAGCACGCCAGACACATCTGTCAGCCACTGTCCCTTCGAGCTCAATCAAGTCCATGTTCATTTCTTCAATTACCTCATCCATCTCAGCCTCTGCCGTCCCCTTCAATCTTTCCCAGCATCAGAGTCTTCTCTAGGGAATTCTGTTTTCTCATGATATGGCCAAAATATTTGAGCTTCAGTCTCATGATCAAACCTTCCCGTGAACAGTTTGGCTTCATTAATTGATTGATTGGATCTTCTTGCAGTGCAAGCAGTTTTCTCAACACCACAATTCAAAGGCTTCAATTCTACGGTGCTCAGCCTTCTTTATGGTCCAGCTCTCACATCCGTATGTTACTACTGGGAATACCATAGTTATAACTATGTGGACCTTTGTTGATAGTGATCATGGGCCCAGGCCAGCGAGAAACCTAAATACCCCCCTGTACCGGTGAAGTCATTGTTCAGAGGTTTCATCTGATAAAAGCTTGATGGTGACTACACTTGGACCTGCTCTCCTCAATTTGTCAGTCAGAGCTCATCTACCATGATGACATTGCATTAGTGAGAGGAATGGCTCTCCGAAGGTCGAGAGGAGCAGGAGACTGATGAGGTGCAGGTTATACCAAGAACCAGACGTGAGCACAGCAATATCAGATGCCATCTCTGGGGTCAGATAATGAAGGACAGAGTAGATTGAAGAAATACTATTATCATTTGACACCAGGACCTGCAGTGACAATATAATAAATACCGAAATAGATTCTGTTGCACAAAGCACTTGTCTTGTATGTGTCATTCTATCTTGTAAGGAAAGAGAAAACCATTCTGAGGAAACATAAATGTCTCAAGTTGGCAAAGAATTTCCACAGAATATCTCAGTGAACCATGCACCTCTAGCCCAATTAATATGGACTTCTTACAGGTATATGTGTGCTGCTCTCAGGATGGACACAGTGAGGGAGTGAATACGGGGTCCTGGTACTAAGGGTAAAATGGTTGGATCCCCCAGGCATGATCAACATTGCATTTAATTAACCCCGATGACACCAATGATCATTTAATAAAGGGGATAATAAAACTGCCCACCAATGGGTAATGCTACCCCTCCAACTCAAGAATCAGGGGGGTGAAATAAAATAGGTAAAAATGATTTGACCATCAGGGCAACCAGATCATTGGATCATTAATTTATACTTCACCCTCTACCACCCCATAGCACATATGTGTTTGTTACAGCAGATCCACATGTATCGGTTATGGGGTGGAGGCAGCCAGCAGGTTACACAATATTTTAATTATTTATAGTGTTAAGTTGTATATTTACAGTATATACTGGCTCTTTGCTGACATAATTTGTAATTTTAATTATAATATCGAGAATAAGGGACACAGAAAAGGTCCAATTAGGTACTAAAGTTAAAATATAGGTCAAAATATACATTGACATCATTTGAAGATATAAAACTCTCATGTGACGTGGGATTTTATTCCCATTATTGTGTTTATATATTCTGTGTTATATAAAACAAGAATTTTACAAGTATTATAGTTCTATGTCTCTTTAATGATTTGATAACATGCTGATTTTGGTTAAAGTTTAATTTAATATGTGAGCAACTTTGCTACACTTCATTAAAACGTTTGGGCAGATTCACTAAGCTTCACAGTGGCTGTAAAAGGCTTCAATGAGGCTGTGGTAGCTATTTGGCTCATGAGAAATAGGCACCAAAACCTTAAGTCATTCGGTGAATCTGGAAGTATGTAATGGCATTATTATAGGGGCTGAACAGCAAATCTGAGAAGAGTTCAAAGATCAACCTAATTCCCATGATATTGAATTGATTGACATGGTAGTAAAGTGAGTGATGCTTATTAGATAAAATGGATTAGAAGTTACGTAAAACCCTTTAACAAGCTTTGAACGAACCATAACAAGGAAAATAAATAGCAGGGAATTTCCTTAGAGACTATTCTATTTCTACAGTATCTATCTATCTATCTATCTATCTATCTATCTATCTATCTATCTATCTATCTATCTATCTATCTATCTATCTATCTATACATCTATTTATCTATCCATTTATCTACATATATATATATATATATATATATATATATATATATATATATATATATTACATTATATCACAAATATAAGGAATCACATTTTATAGCATTTATAGAATTCACATATAATAATTTCACTCATCATTACAGACAGAAAAAATCCACTGGATACAAAAAAAAATACAATTCATAGAATATTTGAAATTCAGTCATTGCATTGTTATCTGGGAAACTGGGCAGGGACATGCAAATGAGCCCACAATGCAGTTTCACTCTTAAATTCAAAAACAAGTTTTTACATGTCTCTTTTTAGGCAAAAGATCGCTATATTCAATTGGGAACACAAACATACTATTAATTCTCTGTACATCTGTATGGTGGAGGCTTCTATCACTCCTTTTCTATCAGTCCTTTTCTATCACTCCTTTTCTACCAATCTTTTGCCCACAATAAGCTAAATGATGTTGTGCTGTATATAGAGGGTACAGTAGTAAAGAAAATAAATAGTATATTTGATTTATGTTCCCATCTGGATATATATATATAGTTGTGCTGAAAAGTTTGCATACCCTGGCAAAATTTTTAAATGTTGGCATTTATTTTGAAAATATGACTCAATATACTCATGCAAAAAAAATAAATATATATTTAATTGAAGGATAGTGATCATATGAAGCCATTTATTATCACATAGTTGTTTGGCTCCTTTTTAAATCATAATGATAAGAGAATTCACCCAAATGGCCCTGATCAAAAGTTTACATCCCCCTGAATGTTTGGCTTTGTTACAGACACACAAGGTGGCTTTTTAAATTGCATTTAGTGTCTGTGTATAAATAGTCAATGAGTTTTATAGGTCTCATGTGGATGCACTGAGCAGGCTAGATACTGAGCCATGGGGAGCAGAAAAGAACTGTCAAAAGACCTGCATAACAAGGTAATGGAACTTCATAAAGATGGAAAAGGATATAAAAAGATATTTAAAGCCTTGAAAATTCCAGTCAGTACGGTTCAATCACTTTTTAAGAAGTGGAAATTTCTTATTAAGAAGTGGGACCAAGAAAAATTTCAGCCACAACTGCCAGAAGAATTGTTCAGAATACAAAGACAACCCACAGGTAACCTCAGGAGAAATACAGGCTGCTCTGGAAAAAGACGGTGTGGTTGTTTCAAGGAGCACAATATAACTATACTTGAACAAAAATAATCTGCATGGCCGAGTTGCCAGAAAGAAGCCTTTACTGCGCCAATGCCACAAAAAATCATGGTTACAATATAATATAATTTGGAGTGACGAGACCAAAATAGAGCTTTATGGTCACAACCATAAGCGCTAAGTTTGGAGAGGGGTCAACAAGGCTTATAGTGAATAGAATACCATCCCCACTGTGAAGCATGGTGGGGGCTCACTGATGTTTTGGGGGGGGGGGTGAGATCTCAAGGCACAGGGAATATTGTGACAATTGATGGCAAGATGAATGCAGCATGTTATCAGAAAATACTGGCAGACAATTTGTATTCTTCTGCATGAAGGCTGCGCATGGGACGCTTTTGGACTTTCCAGCATGACAATGACCCTAAGCACAAGGCCAAGTTGACCCTCCAGTGGTTACAGCAGAAAAAGGTGAAAGTTGTGGAGTGGCCATCACAGCCTCCTGACCTTCATATCATCGAGCCACTCTGGGGAGATCTCAAATTGTAAGGTTCATCCAAGACGACCAAAGACTTTGCATGACCTGGAGGCATTTTGCCAAGACGAATGTGCAGCTATACCCCCTGCAAGAATTAGGGGCCTCATAGACAACTATTACAAAAGACTGCACGCTGCCATTGATGCTAAAGGGGGCAATACACAGTATTAAGAACTAAGGGTATGTAAACTTTTGAGCACAACTGTATATATATATATATATATATATATATATATATATATATATATACACTTTCTGTCAGAACCTCTTTCAGTCCCATGACAACTAATTGAGGGTGGAGACAAGATCTACTGAGAGCAACAATGCTAATTTCAAAAGTAAGCTTTAAAAAGTTCATAGATTTCTTTCCTTCACATATTGAATTATTTGCTAATTAATAACTAATATAACATTGCTGCCCTATTGTATGACCATTACATTGGTCCTTGCAGTGATTAACCCACGCCCTCCTGGATCCTAATGATCTGAGAGACAGTAGATTAATAGTTGTGCGAGGTCTGTACTCCTCCCGCCATGACAGATACGTGATAGATGCGCTCACCCCAGACCTCAGCGGAGCTGCTGAATTATTGTAAACATATTAACGAGTAAAAAGGCTCCGTCTTCATTTGTCATTAGCCGAGCATGAGATGTAAGCACCTGTCCACCCTTTTCAAATGTCTAGAAGAGATTGCACATCAGGGATCAGATGAGACAGGACTGATAGCTCTCTGTCACACAGCCTAATTCATCCATTCTTTTAGATCTGTCTAGAGGCCTCACATAACACCTTCATCCAAAATGTTGTAAGTCCCTGGAGGTCAAATGAGAGACATGTATAAGGAAACCAGAAATGTGTCTGTTCTGTTGAGTGTGTGTATAGAAAGGGTACAGAGCCATGTCTGTTCTGTAGTGTGTGTGTATAGAAAGGGTACAGAGCCATGTCTGTTCTGTAGTGTGTGTGTATAGAAAGGGTACAGAGCCATGTCTGTTCTGTAGTGTGTGTGTATAGAAAGGGGCCAGAGCCATGTCTGTTCTGTAGTTTGTGTGTATAGAAAGGGTACAGAGCCATGTCTGTTCTGTAGTTTGTGTGTATAGAAAGGGCACAGAGCCATGTCTGTTCTGCAGCATCTGAGTGTATAGAAAGGGTACAGAGCCATGTCTGTTCTGTAGTGTGTGTGTATAGAAAGGGTACAGAGCCATGTCTGTTCTGTAGTGTGTGTGTATAGAAAGGGGCCAGAGCCATGTCTGTTCTGTAGTGTGTGTGTATAGAAAGGGTACAGAGCCATGTCTGTTCTGTAGTTTGTGTGTATAGAAAGGGTACAGAGCCATGTCTGTTCTGTAGTGTGTGTGTATAGAAAGGGTACAGAGCCATGTCTGTTCTGCAGCATCTGAGTGTATAGAAAGGGTACAGAGCCATGTCTGTTCTGTAGTGTGTGTGTATAGAAAGGGGCCAGAGCCATGTCTGTTCTGTAGTGTGTGTGTATAGAAAGGGGCCAGAGCCATGTCTGTTCTGTAGTGTGTGTGTATAGAAAGGGGCCAGAGCCATGTCTGTTCTGTAGTGTGTGTGTATAGAAAGGGTACAGAGCCATGTCTGTTCTGTAGTGTGTGTGTATAGAAAGGGGCCAGAGCCATGTCTGTTCTGTAGTTTGTGTGTATAGAAAGGGCACAGAGCCATGTCTGTTCTGCAGCATCTGAGTGTATAGAAAGGGTACAGAGCCATGTCTGTTCTGTAGTGTGTGTGTATAGAAAGGGGCCAGAGCCATGTCTGATCTGTAGTGTGTGTGTATAGAAAGGGTACAGAGCCATGTCTGTTCTGTAGTGTGTGTGTATAGAAAGGGTACAGAGCCATGTCTGTTCTGTAGTGTGTGTGTATAGAAGGGGCACAGAGCCATGTCTGTTCTGTAGAGTGTGTGTATAGAAAGGGTACAGAGCCATGTCTGTTCTGTAGTTTGTGTGTATAGAAAGGGCACAGAGCCATGTCTGTTCTGCAGCATCTGAGTGTATAGAAAGGGTACAGAGCCATGTCTGTTCTGTAGTGTGTGTGTATAGAAAGGGGCCAGAGCCATGTCTGTTCTGTAGTGTGTGTGTATAGAAAGGGTACAGAGCCATGTCTGTTCTGTAGTGTGTGTGTATAGAAAGGGCACAGAGCCATGTCTGTTCTGCAGCATCTGAGTGTATAGAAAGGGTACAGAGCCATGTCTGTTCTGTAGTGTGTGTGTATAGAAAGGGGCCAGAGCCATGTCTGTTCTGTAGTGTGTGTGTATAGAAAGGGGCCAGAGCCATGTCTGTTCTGTAGTGTGTGTGTATAGAAAGGGTACAGAGCCATGTCTGTTCTGTAGAGTGTGTGTATAGAAAGGGTACAGAGCCATGTCTGTTCCGTAGTGTGTGTGTATAGAAAGGGTACAGAGCCATGTCTGTTCTGTAGTGTGTGTGTATAGAAAGGGGCCAGAGCCATGTCTGTTCTGTAGTGTGTGTGTATAGAAAGGTTACAGAGCCATGTCTGTTCTGTAGTGTGTGTGTATAGAAATGGGGCCAGAGCCATGTCTGTTCTGTAGTGTGTGTGTATAGAAATGGGGCCAGGATGTGTGTGTGTTATCCAGCATGCATGTGTGGCAGCTCTGCAGTACATATATGTGTGTCTGTTCTGCTGTATATGTGTGTATAGATATTAGGACAGTGTCTATGTGTCTATTTTCAGTACGTGTGTATACCGGTCTGTATTATAGTATATGTGTATATAGAAAAAGGCCAGTATATTGTCTGTTCTGTGGTATATATATATATATATATATATATATATATATATATATATATATATATTTATATTTACAGTTGCAAGCAAAAGTATGTGAACCCTTAGGAATGATATGGATTTCTGCACAAATTGGTCAAAAAATGTGATCTGCTCTTCATCTAAGTCACAACAATAGACAATCACAGTCTGCTTAAACAAATAACACACAAAGTATTAAATGTTGCCATGTTTTTATTCAACACACCATGTAAACATTCACAGTGCAGGTGGGAAAAGTATGTGAACCCTTGGATTTAATAACTGGTTGAACCTCCTTTGGCAGCAATAACTACAACCAAACGTTTCCTGTAGTTGCAGATCAGATGTGCACAACGGTCAGGAGTAATTCTTGACCATTCCTCTTTACAGAACTGTTTCAGTTCAGTAATATTCTTGGGATGTCTGGTGTGAATCGCTTTCTTGAGGTCATGCCACAACATCTCAATCGGGTTGAGGTCAGGACTCTGACTGGGCCACTTCAGAAGGCGTATTTTCTTCTGTTTAACCCATTCTGTTGTTGATTTACTTCTATGCTTTGGGTCGTTGTCCTGTTGTAACACCCATCTTCTGTTGAGCTTCAGCTGGTGGACAGATGGCCTTAAGTTCTCCTGCAAAATTTCTTCATTAACTTGGCTATTAATTTGTCCTTCGATGATAGCAATCCGTCCAGGCCCTGACGCAACAAAGCAGCCCCAAACCATGATGCCCCCACCACCGTAATTCACAGTTGGGATGAGGTTTTGATGTTGGTGTGCTGTGCCTCTTTTTCTCCACACATAGTGTTGTGTGTTTCTTCCAAACAACTCAACTTTGGTTTCATCTGTCCACAGAATATTTTGCCAGTACTGCTGTGGAACATCCAGGTGCTCTTGTGCAAACTGTAAACGTGCAGCAATGTTTTGCTTGGATAGCAGTGGCTTCCTCTGTGGTATCCTCCCATGAAATCCATTCTTGTTTAGTTTTTTACATATCGTAGATTCGCTAACAGGGATGTTAGCATATGCCAGAGACTTTTGTAAGTCTTTAGCTGACACTCTAGGATTCTTCTTCACCTCATTGAGCAGTCTGCGCTGTGCTCTTGCAGTCATCTTTACAGGACGGCCACTCCTAGGGAGAGTAGCAGCAGTGCTGAACTTTCTCCATTTATAGACAATTTGTCTTACCGTGGACTGATGAACAGCAAGGCTTTTGGAGATACTTTTATAACCCTTTCCAGCTTTATGCAAGTCAACAATTCTTAATCGTAGGTCTTCTGAGAGCTCTTTTGTGAGAGGCATCATTTACATCAGGCAATGCTTCTTGTGAAAAGCAAACCCAGAACTGGTGTGTGTTTTTTATAGGACAGTGCAGCTGTAAACCAACAGCTCCAATCTTATCTCATTGATTGGACTCCAGTTGGCTGACACCTCACTCCAATTAGCTTTTGGAGATGTCATTACTCTAGGGGTTCACATACTTTTTCCACCTGCACTGTGAATGTTTACATGGTGTGTTCAATAACAACATGGTAACATTTAATTATTTGTGTGTTGTTAGTTTAAGCAGAGTGTGATTGTCTATTGTTGTGACTTAGATGAAGATCAGATCACATTTTATGACCAATTTGTGCAGAAATCCATATCATTCCAAAGGGTTCACATACTTTTGCTTGCAACTGTATATATATATATATATATATATATATATATATATATATATATATATACAGTATGTGTGTGTAAGGAGAGTATGCATATTTGCAGTATACTATGTATGTATAGAGAGTTTGCAAGAATATGTCTTTTCTACAGTATATTTATGTATAGAGAAAATGCAAGAGTCTATATACAATTGTAAAGAGGTGGCAGGACTATATCTAGTCTGCAGTATATGTATGTATGTTTATGTATATATATAGAGAGGACAGGGGTTTGTCTGTTCTGCAGTATATGTATATATAGAGAGGACAGGAGTGTGTCTGTTCTGCAGTATATATGTATATATAGAGAGGACAGGAGTGTGTCTGTTCTGCAGTATTTGCAAGTATATAGAGAGGACAGGAGTGTGTCTGTTCTGCAGTATATTTATGTATATAGAGAGGACAGGAGTGTGTCTGTTCTGCAGTATATATGTATATATAGAGAGGACAGGAGTGTGTCTGTTCTGCAGTATATGTATATATAGAGAGGACAGGAGTGTGTCTGTTCTGTAGTATATATGTATATATAGAGAGGACAGGAGTGTGTCTGTTCTGCAGTATATATGTATATATAGAGAGGACAGGAGTGTGTCTGTTCTGCAGTATATGTATATATAGAGAGGACAGGAGTGTGTCTGTTCTGTAGTATATATGTATATATAGAGAGGACAGGAGTGTGTCTGTTCTGTAGTATATATGTGTATATAGAGAGGACAGGAGTGTGTCTGTTCTGCAGTATATTTATGTATATAGAGAGGACAGGAGTGTGTCTGTTCTGCAGTATATGTATATATAGAGAGGACAGGAGTGTGTCTGTTCTGCAGTATATGTATATATAGAGAGGACAGGAGTTTGTCTGTTCTGTAGTATTTATGTATATATAGAGAGGACAGGAGTGTGTCTGTTCTGTAGTATATATGTGTATATAGAGAGGACAGGAGTGTGTCTGTTCTGCAGTATATTTATGTATATAGGGAGGAAAATAATTCAAGGTGAATGTTTTGTCAGAGGGCATGTGATTATGTATAAAGATATTTTAGGAGATGTGCCCCTTATAAGGTAATTGCTTAAAGGAGCTTAAATCATACTCAAGAGCAGTGTTCAACGTACTAGTTTGATAAATGGCCTCAGATCCACAAAACAATCAAAATATCATGATGTTTTTTAAAGATCCACTAGAGGGCACCATTGACTTTTAATTTAATTAATGTGCAGATTTACAAAAACAGTAATAGTGACAAAATTAAGCAAACTGACACTGGTATTCTTGTTAAAGTTTCAAAAACATAGCTTCCAATTTTATTTGAAAATATATATATATATTTTCAATACCTGTTTTTGGCTATTCAAAGTGTCAGTCTTTCAACAGAATTAAATAGAGATGTTATCTAAATCCAACATTGCTCCCATTCCTCCCTAATACTTTTAGGAACAAATTCTAATATCTGCCATTCCTAAAGGAACATTGAATATCATCCCATCAGTGCCGTAAACCTCTATGAAAACCTCTGCATTCCTATGTTATTCTGTGGTGTGTATATTATATATTAAATATTACCATCTCTAAGGTTTGTCCAGCACTTTCCTGTTTGGTTAATATGGCCCTTTGTTTGGGGAGACATAAAGGGCACAACATAAATTAATCAATCTGCACTATATCTGAATCTCAAATGTATTCAGCTCTTTGGCGCTCTTTGGCGCTTTAAAGGGCCTAAATGGCACAAAAAATATTGCAAAAGTTTGCCGTTTATATCTGTCAGCCTTTCTGACCCACCACGCATAGGCGTCCATTCCATGGCTCCTGTAAGAAAAAAACAAGTGAATCAAACTCGTCAATGACCCCCGAGCTCTTGCATCAAATGCCAATCTAATCATCCGAGAAATTTAAAAAGACTACTTTCAACCCTCCCAAAAAGGCAGAAAAATGCCTTGGAGGAGCCTTGATGTATCAAATCCTTTACTATGAAGAAGCTAATGCCTTGTGTCAGATTTGAGGCTTGATGATCTGTGGGATTCCCTCTTAATACCCCCCTCCCCTATGAGTCCCAGCATCCCCTAAATAAACTAGGAGGGTCCTTATGAACTCCCATTGCACCAAATATTAACCTGTTACACCAGTAGTCCCTATGGACCCCCATGGTAATCTAAGTATAACCATAGGGGTAAGTTTTGAATCTCCATGTTAGCCAATATTGACCCTTATAACACGTGGTGTCTCAACAGACCCCCAGATGGTATACCAAGCTGACCACGGGGGTGCCCACGGACCCCCATGGCACTTAAAGTTAACCTCTATACAATGAGGGTTGTCAAGGATCTCCATGGCACCCTTCATACCACCATAGGGGTCCAAATTGGGCATCGAGGACCCTTATAGTCCTTAACACTAAATAGATAAAAAACAAAATACTACAGAAAAATAAGAAAATATACGTTACCTATCCTTGTGCCGCCCTCCAGTGACTTTCATCAGTAATGCCCAGCGTCCTCTCTTCTCAGCCCTGGATAAACAGGCACTTCCATGTTGATTGATAAATCTGTTGTCTTCTTTCTTGATTGAAGCCCTTGTTCCTCATCTCGGCCTTCACCTGAAAACCTGCCGCTCTCTATAAAAAAAAACGTAAACTAATGAAGCCTCCTCTGAGAAGCTCCAGTGCCAACCAAGGTGTTTTTGAGAGCACATTCGGCCGATTTACCAATGGTTTGGATTCTGACTAGCTGAAGTATGTGTCAATCATATTTCATCAAATCAGAATTGAGTATTGGAATTACTCCCACGTCAGATCTAATTGGTTAAAAGTGTAACCAATCAGAATGCACGGATTTCAATCTGGAGTTAATTTTAGGTGCCATAGAGGTAGATACAGATTCCAATGGTCACAGCGCAGTATGGGGTCCTTGAAACCCCCATGATATATTGGGTTAATTTTGTGTGCCATGGGGCCCCATGGTATAGGGGTTAAAATGAGGTACCATGTGGTCCATAGGGACCCCCATGGTTATACTTTAGTTGGGTAATACCCAGTCTCATAGGAGGTAGCAGGCATTAATGGAGAATCCTGGGGAATACCCAGCTCATATGGGTTTAGTGGGTATTAAGGGGAAATCCCTGGAGCATTAATAGGGAACCCTGGAGGATACCCAGCTCATATGGATTTAGTGGGTATTAAGGGGGAATCCCGGGGGATTCCCAGCTCATCAGGCGTAGTGGGTATTAAGGGGGGAATCCTGGGAGATACCTGTACTGAGAGGGGTAGCAGATATTATGGGGTAATCCCTGGAGATGCATACCCAACTCATAAGGGTTAGCAAGTCATTGGCGGAGGGAACGTAAATCCCCATCACTAGATTTTATTATTATTTAGCCCCTTTCCTCGCCTGTGAAAGGGGTATATATATATATATATATATATATATATATATATATATATATATATATATATATATATATATATACACACATATATATATATACATAGTAAATAAATAGTAAATTTGTGTTTAAATTTGAATGCCTAAAACAAGTTAAAAAACCTGTTTCCAGCTCAGAATTCAGAGAAAAACAGTTATTACACTGCATTCTGGGAAGCTGAGCAGAGACATGCAAATGTGCCCACAAATGCCTCGCTCTTTAATCCATAAGCCATTTTAAACACTTTAAGCGTATGTCCACTGCATTGCACAACTTTTATGCAAAGCCAAGGTTGGATTATACACAAGCTGGGAATCCTACCCATATATAATATAATATAATATATATTACAATATTGGGATTAGGAAATGATATAAGATATTTTTGTATGAGCTTTTTCACTGGCAGAACTGCATTTATTGCCTCTTATTTCTGGACTCTACCTTCAATTTGGATAATTGGAGAGGATTACATTTTAAAAAGTTGCCAAACACAAGACAAGTTTGCAGTTCTGTTTTGGCTTCTCGTTATCACTGCCTGAAATTTACTGTATTTGGAAAAATATAAGAGATCATTATTCCTCAACTCAGTGCTCCCGAGGGCAGCTGCAGCCGGGGCTGGAACAAAATGCTATATAAATGATATTTACATAAATTCAGTTCTAATTATATCAGAAATAGACGGTTTTACAGTCAGTGGAAAATGAGCAGCCTTCCAACTGAGCTTCTGGACACTGCAAAGGACCCAATTATAATGGAAAAGTGCACATATAAATACATATAATTGCAATCAGGTTGTTACGTAGAAGTGTTAGATAACTGAGCTTGAAATCTAGATATTGTAAACAAATTGTCTAAGAATTACTATTTGAGGTGAGTAATTAAAGGCACATGGTACACAATTCTTGTTTTTGCTTGAAAAATGGGGATGATAACTCCTCACTATGGTAATTAGTCATGAAATATAATCATTAGGTGGGTGGGAGGTCATTGTCATGTATTTTTAATTGTCAGGCTCAATTATCTAACACTTCCACTCAAAATGTTTACCAACAACCCATTGTAATTATTTGCATCTATATATATACTTTATTTATTTATTTCTGAATAACTTTGCTTTGCCAATATATTTAATATAAGGGTCTATCAGGGGCTGTAACTTTGCTTCTTGCAGGTTCAGTCTGACTTTGCAATATATATTGCAGTTAAATAACAAAAATCACTTATCATGTAACATTATCTGTACCATTTGTAATGGCTGTTTAATAATTCAGTGGGTTTTAGGCTAGAAACATCTAATTGTGGAAAGAGCTAAACTGATATGAGAGGGCGCGCTCCTACACGCGGTGTACTGTAGTGCGCGCCTGACGCCTCATGGAGATGAGAATCTAAACATAGATTTGGTGAAGATAAAACTACCAGCGCTACAAATGGTGACCCGGTATTGTATTAAAGGGCCAGTGTATGCCATTTTCAAGTAAAATATATTATTTAGTTCACTGTTATTTAACAGCAATGAAAAAAGGCTTTTCTTGTTTAATTGGTCAGTCATGTCCGACTCTCCGTGACCCTATGGATGCAACATGCAGGGCACATCTATCATTATAATTCTGGTTGAGCATATCCATAAGGTTGTCAGGGCAATGTGTTTTCTCTGTCCCTTTAAAGGGAAGATGTCACTACTGGTTTTGCAGTTCTTAAACGACCATTGCACAATGCACAAAAAATATGTTTCAAAAACTAATAGCTGTATATATACAGTGCCTTGCAAAAGTATTCACCCCCCTTGGCATGTTCCGTGTTTTGTTGCCTCACAACCTGGAATTAACATGGATTGCTTGAGGATTTGCATCATTTCATTTACAGAACATGCCCACAACTTTGAAGATGTTTTTTTTTTATTGTGAAGCAAACAACAAATAGAACAAAATAACAGAAAAAGTCAAAGTGCATAACTATTCACCCCCCTAAAGTCAATACTTTGTAGAGCCACCTTTTGCAGCAATCACAGCTCCAAGTCGCTTTGGATAAGTCTCTATGAGCTTGCCACATCTTACCACTGGGATTTTTGCCCATTCCTCCTTGCAAAACTGCTCCAGCTCCTTCAGGTTGGATGGTTTGCGCTTGTGAACAGCAATCTTTAAGTCTGACCACAGATTTTCTATTGGATTGAGGTCTGGGCTGTGACTAGGCCATTCCAACACATTTACATGTTTCCCCTTCAATCCCCCAAGTGTTGCTTTAGCAGTGTGTTTGGGGTCATTGTCCTGCTGGAAGATGAACCTCCGTCCTAGCCTCAAATCACGCACAGAGTGGTACAGGTTTTGCTCAAGAATATCCCTGTATTTAGCACCATCCATCTTTCCCTCAACTCTGACCAGTTCCCCAGTCCCGGCTGCTGAAAAACATCCCCACAGCATGATGCTGCCACCACCATGTTTCACTGTGGGGATGGTGCTCTTTGGGTGATGTGTTGGGTTTGCGCAAGACTTAGAATTTTCTTTGATGGCCAAAAAGTTCAATTTTAGTCTCATCAGACCAGAGCACCTTCCTCCATACATTTTTGGAGTCTCCCACATGCATTTTTGCAAACTCAAAACGTGCCATTTTGTTTTATGCTGAAAGTAATGGCTTTCTTCTGGCCACTCTGCCATAAAGCCCAACTCTATGGAGCGTACGGCTTATTGTTGTCTTATGTACAAATACTCCAGTCTCTGCTGTGGAACTCCAGGGTTACCTTAGGTCTCTGTGCTGCCTCTCTGATTAATGCCCTCCTTGCCTGGTCCGTGGGTTTTGGTGGGCGGCCGTCTCTTGGCATTTTTTGATAACCTAACCCTGACTTGTACTTCTCAACAACATTGTCCCTTACTTGTTTGGAGAGTTCCTTGGTCTTCATGGCAGTGTTTGGTTAGTGGTGCCTCTTGCTTAGGTGTTGCAGCCTTTCAAAAAAGGTGTGTATATGTACTGACAGATCATGTGACACTTAGATTGCACACAGGTGGACATAATTTCACTAATTATGTGACTTCTGAAGGTAATTGGTCGCACCAGAGCTTTTTATGGGCTTCAGAACAAAGGGGGTGAATACATACGCACATGCCAATTTTCTGTTTTCTATTTCTAAAAAAATTGTTTTATGTATATATTTTTCTCATTTCACTTGCTCTGCAGAATATTGTCCCAGACATTTGCAGCTACTTGGCATGGGAGATAATCCTGTTACAGCGACTCCGCATAAGATAAAGGAAGTCTATTGTATACAGTGTTTTCATTCTCAGATAAGAACAAAGAAGTGTAATTGAATCAATGTCTGATTGTATCAAAGTTGCCAGGGAGGTGTGACCCACCTATTGTTCTCTTTATGTGTATTGTGCGGCCAAATATGGGCATGTGTATTACCTGTGGCCAAAGAGATGTATATATATTTCTGTAAAGGTAAATAAAGTCAGTATTCATTTGACTCCCAAATTGTGTGTCGTCCAATATGGGAGGTCGGGGATGGTGAGACTGTAGTGCCTCTTGGATATTTTACGGAGATATTGGACTGCGTGTTCCAGCTCCGTTACATTTGTTGGCAAGTGGCGGAATTGTTCCCACGGTCAGAAGGACAGCTACAGGAGACACCATTCCATGGAGTACAAATTGAGGGCAACGCTAGTATCCGTACAGCGCCCCTGGCTATAGCAGGATGGAACCGGCAAGTTTTCAGACAGCGTTCCATCATGAGGAGGAGGAGGCGGCCGCGGACTACAGGGATGCAGACAGAAAGGAACTCATGGTTACAGTACCTCTTATTACCCCACAGACTGAGTTTCAAAGAGAACTCCAAAGCAGACTGGCCTTTTTCCCAGGTATGCTTCCCATGAAATCCTTGGAATGGTTAATGACAGATGTCCACAAATCCATAATGGAAAAGCAGCGGGCACGGGAGCGGTCCATCTTGGGAGCTGCTAACCCACCTCCCACCATTAACCCCCCCCCCCAGCACTGCGTCCGGGTGGTGGGAACTACCAAACCCCTCCACGGTACATCAGGTGCCACACGTGTAACCAGCAGGGCCACATGCAGAGAGACTGTCCAAGAAACAGAAACCGCTCCACGTGGAATACTCCAACTAATTCCACCTCCCAGCAGCAGTGTGTACCCCAGGGGGCCGAAGGTGTCGTCCTTCCCGCCCAGCGGCAGTGTGTACCCAAGGGAGCTGAAGGTGTCGTCCTTCCTCCCCAGCGGCAGTGTGAACCCCAGGGGGCAGAAGGTGTCGTCCTTCCCCCCCAGCGGCATGGTGAACCCCAGGGGGCGGAAGAGGTCGTCCTTCCCCCCCAGCGGCAGTGTGAACCACAGGGGGCAGAAGGTGTCGTCCTTCCCCCCCAGCGGCCGTGTGAACCCCAGGGGGCAGAAGGTGTCGTCCTTCCTCCCCAGCGGCAGTGTGAACCCCAGGGGGCAGAAGGTGTCGTCCTTCCCACCCAGTGGCAGTGTGAACCCCAGGGAGCTGAAGAGGTCGCCCTCTCCCCCCAGCGACAGCTTACCCTAACAAGGGGAGACACCAATCCACCAGACGGCGCAGATGGGACCAGGGTCTCTGTGCCTGACCTACCGGGATGCTGGACAGCCTGTCCAGATCCCCAACTACTCTCACTGGGACAACCGGAGGAGGGGGTAAGTACAAATTCCCCTCCCCAGCTAACTCCTAATGTGCCTCCAGGGTTAACAGAGGAAATGTTAACCCCCACTGACCCCCACCTTTCCCTGGCTACTGAGCCGGAATATGTCCCAAGTACCCCAGCAGAAGAGCTGACAGTGGGGCAGAGTGCAGTCGGCCTCTGCCCTCCCTTTGTCCCTTGTACAGAGCAGGATGTCCTGCAGGTTATACCAGCGGAAGAGCTGGCATCAGGGCAGAGTGCCGCTGGCCTCTGCTCCTCAAGTCCACTCAGCGTGTTGCCCCATCACCCCAGCGAAATATCCAGGTGCCTGGTTAGACTTCCCCCCAAAGGGGAGATGTGTGACGAAGTGCCCTTCGCCACTTTGGCTTGGAGAGGACTGTTTGCCAGCCTCCTGCCCTGCGACTATGGCCCTGGGACATATTGCCCTTTGGAACCAGTGTTCGGCCATACCAGAGTGTATGACACTCATTCTGGCCCTTTACATACAGGGGGGTCATTCTGTACTTGCCCTGTATGAACCATGATACCCCAGATAACTATGCCATGGAGCCCATTCATATAATGAAAGACTATGGGAAAGACTTTAGCTACATGGCAATTGAACTGTGTGAAGAGGATCTGAGCGCTATTCGGTAGTTTTGTGCGCTCAGATCTCAGCTATCTGGGGATATGTGAAATGTGAGTAAATGTGAATTGCAGTAATGCTGATGGGTTGTCAAACTAGAGAATTGACCAACAAATACTTTTGTCCGGACATCCCCAGGCCGATCCGTTGGGATCAGACCGTGTATGCCGGCTTATGGTCACGGGGGAGGTGTGTAGCGGAACCCATCACTGTTTTACCCTGTTTTATGATTATTATGGTTAAAATATGATCCTACTATATGTATGTTGGTTGATGCTCTGCAGAATATTGTCCCAGGCATTTGCAGCTACTTGGCATGGGAGATAATCCTGTTACAGCGACTCCGCATAAGATAAAGGAAGTCTATTGTATACAGTGTTTTCATTCTCAGATAAGAACAAAGAAGTGTAATTGAATCAATGTCTGATTGTATCAAAGTTGCCAGGGAGGTGTGACCCACCAATTGTTCTCTTTATGTGTATTGTGCGGCCAAATATGGGCATGTGTATTACCTGTGGCCAAAGAGATGTATATATATTTCTGTAAAGGTAAATAAAGTCAGTATTCATTTGACTCCCAAATTGTGTGTCGTCCAATATGGGAGGTCGGGGATGGTGAGACTGTAGTGCCTCTTGGATATTTTACGGAGATATTGGACTGCGTGTTCCAGCTCCGTTACAACCCCCATGTTTTTACCCCTAATTTTCTCACCCACTAAGACCCCTTCCCAAAGCTGTTCCTTCCCCTCAAGACCTCCTTTCCCAGCCAGTAGCCCTTCTTAATATCCCCCAAGAACACTTCCCAAAGTAGCTCCCTTCCCCTCAAGACCCTCAGCCACTGGCCCCTCTTAATGCCTGCCCTATATCCCTTCTCAAAGCAATTTTCCTAACCGTCCTTGCTGCTTCTGCCTGTGTGACCAGGCACCGATCCATGCTCCCTATATGACCCGCACCATCCTACTAGCTTCTACCACCCTTGCGACCCTAACCCCTTTTGTGAAAAAAATTGCAGTTCACTGGAGAAGGAACTGGAAACCCACTCCAGTATCTTTTGCCAAGAAAACCTTATGGATAAGCACAACTAGACACAAGATATGCCTGGGGTGCTGCGGTCCATAAGGTCACGGAGAGTCGGACACAACTGAACGCCACAACAAGAACAACAACAACAACAATTGTATTGTTTAAAACATATTGCAAAATGTAACATCTGATTAAGTGTAATTAGTCAAGGAAAATGGCAAAGAGCTAGTGTTATTTAAAAAATAAATAAATAAATAAATAATGTATTAATTAATTAAATTCATTAATTAAAAAATAAGTGTTGAAGCCTCTGTCGGTCCCTGGATGGATCCATGATACTTTGAAGAATGTTGGAGCTAGTGCCAGGGGCAGAGCTGCCAGTGGTACAGTGGTGCAATGCATCAGGGCCCTTCCTCTGAGGGGGGCCCAACTATGGAAAGGGGTCTTGGGGTGCTGTTATGGGAAAGGGTATTAGGGAAGAGATCTAGGGGAGGGGGAGGGCCTTACATCATTTTTTGCACCAGGGTCCTCCATTCTCTAGCGCTGCCATTGGTTAGTATCATTTAACTACATGAAACATTGTATTCCATGTTCGTTCAATGAATGAATTATAGTAGTAATAGAGGGATATGATGAGTAAAATCATTCAAACCAAATGTTTATACAAATCAGCATTAAATTTTCATAATAAACTAAATCCAAACACACGTAAATGCAAATCATTTCTAGGACTTTAGTTATACTGTATAAACTAACATTACAGCAAATTCTATGAATGAAATATATAATTGTTCCCTTTTTTCTCTTTGCATATGATTTACCAGCTCTGTCGAGAAAGAAAATCTATTTTTGATCATTTTCTCGTCTGGCAGGTGAAGCGAGCGTTTTTTTTTCTCAGCACCCAGCAATACCTGTAACATTATGCAGTAGATTTCTGTGTGTCAGATTAGGTGAAACCTTTACATTTTATAAACTAGATATTTTTTTGCACAGATGTGTCCTCTCCCATCCCTCCTAATATATGCACTATATGAAGAATACCCTTGATTATCCCATTGCAGTTTGGATATTAAGACATTTCCAAGTTTGTTCTTTCCTTCTGTAGAAGAATTACAAACTGACCCATAATTTAGGGGACAGTTACTATTTGTTAGTGTAAGCTGTGAGTTGACCTTTATTTTAACGTCTCTTGTTAGAGTTGATTGCATTGAAATGCACATGACTTACTGCAGATGTAAAACACTGCACAGCTGATTGGGAATAAATGGCTGAATTACAATAATCCACAGACACGGAGGCCGTGATAAAGCATCAGTTTAGCATCGTCTGAACAAGATCTTATATCATTGGGGCACAGGCTGTAACTGATGGCGTTTGTTAGACTTTGTTAAATGTAACATTTACAAGAACAAACTCCATCTGTCATGTTGTGAAATAGTTACTGTAGCAGATAGTGTTGCTCAACACTGCTTATTATTACAGATTTCCTCTTTGTTTAAAGTGATAGTCAACTTTTAAACACACAGACAGGTTTTTTTTTTTTGCATGAAAATAAGCAATGAGAGACAGAGAGAGAATGTGGTCGTGGGTGAGTAGAGAGAGAAAAAAAGGTGGCTATGGGTGGGTAGAGAGAGAAAGAGAGGGGGGCTATTGATGGGTAGAGAGAGAAAGAGGGGATGGCTATGGGTGGGTAGAGAAAAAGAGGGTGGCTATGGATGAGTAGAGAGAGAAAGAGAGGGTGGCTATGGGTGGGTAGAGAGAGAATGGGAGGGTAGCTATGGATGGGTAGAGCAAGAAACAGAGGGTAGCTATGAGTAGATAGAGAGAGAAAGAGAGGGTAGCTATGGGTGGTTAGAGAGAGAAACGGAGGGTGGCTATGGATTGGTAGAGAGAGAAAGAGAGGGTGGCTATGGATGGGTAGAGAGAGAAAGAGAGTGTAGCTATGGGTGGGTAGAGAGAGAAAGAGAGTGTAGCTATGGGTGGGTAGAGAGAGAAAGGGAGGGTAGCTATGAATGGTTAGAGCGAGAAAGAGAGGGTGGCTATGGGTGGGTAGAGAGAGAAACAGAGGGTAGCTATGGTTGGGTAGAGAGAAAAAATGGGGGGGGGGCTATTGGTGGGTAGAGAGAGAAAGAGAGGGTAGCTATGGATGGGTAGAGAGAGAAAGAAAGAGTAGCTATGGGTGGGTAGAGAGAGAAAGAGAGGTGGATATGGATGGGTAGCGAGAGAAAGAGAGGGTAGCTATGGATGGGTAGAGAGAGAAAGAGAGGGTAGCTATGGGTTGGTAGAGAGAGAAAGAGAGGGTAGCTATGGGTTGGTAGAGAGAGAAAGAGAGGGTAGCTATGGGTTGGTAGAGAGAGAAAGAGAGGTGGATATGGATGGGTAGAGAGAGAAGGAGAGGTTGGCTATGGGTGGGTAGAGAGAGAAACAGAGGGTAGCTATGGATGAGTAGAGAGAGAAAGGGAGGGTGGCTATGGGTTGGTAGAGAGAGAAAGAGAGGGGTGGCTATGGGTTGGTAGAGAGAGAAAGAGAGGTGGATATGGATGGGTAGCGGGAGAAAGAGAGGTGGATATGGATGGGTAGCGGGAGAAAGAGAGGTGATATGGATGGGTAGAGAGAGAAGGAGAGGTTGGCTATGGATTGTTAGAGAGGGAAACAGGGGGTAGCTATGGATGAGTAGAGAGAGAAAGGGAGGGTGGCTATGGGTTGGTAGAGAGAGAAAGAGAGGGTGGCTATGGATGGGTAGAGAGAGAAACAGAGGGTAGCTATGGGTGGGTAGAGAGAGAAAGAGAGGGTGGCTATGGATGGGTAGATAGAGAAACAGAGGGTAGCTATGGGTGGGTAGAGAGAGAAAGAGAGGTGGATATGGATGGGTAGAGAGAGAAAGAGAGGATAGCTATGGATGAGTAGAGAGAGAAAGGGAGTGATAGTCAACTTTTAAACACGCAGACAGGTTGTTTTTTTTTGCATGGAAATAAGCAATGAGAGACAGAGAGAGAATGTGGTTGTGGGTGAGTAGAGAGAGAAAAAGAGGTGGCTATGGGTGGGTAGAGACAGGAAGAGAGGGTGATTATGGGTGGGGAGAGAGAGAAAGAGAGGGGGGCTATTGATGGATAGAGAGAGAAAGAGGGAGTGGCTATGGGTGGGTAGAGAAAGAGAGGGTGGCTATGGATGAGTAGAGAGAGAAAGAGAGGGTGGCTATGGGTGGGTAGAGAGAGAGAGAAAGAGAGGGGAGCTATGGGTGGGTAGAGAGAGAAATAGAGGGTGGCTATGGGTGGGTAGAGACAGGAAGAGAGGGTGACTATGGGTGGGGAGAGAGAGAAAGAGAGGGGGGCTATTGATGGGTAGAGAGAGAAAGAGGGGGTGGCTATGGGTGGGTAGAGAAAGAGAGGGTGGCTATGGGTGGGTAGAGAGAGAGAGAAAGAGAGGGGAGCTATGGCTGGGTAGAGAGAGAGAAAGAGAGGGTGGCTATGGGTGGGTAGAGAGAGATAAAGAGATGGTGGCTATGGATGGGTAGAGAGAGAAACAGAGGGTAGCTATGGGTGGATAGAGAGAGAAAGAGAGTGTAGCTATGGGTGGGTAGAGAGAGAAAGAGAGTGTAGCTATGGGTGGGTAGAGAGAGAAAGAGAGTGTAGCTATGGGTGGGTAGAGAGAGAAAGAGAGTGTAGCTATGGGTGGGTAGAGAGAGAAAGGGAGGGTAGCTATGAATGGGTAGAGAGAGAAAGAGAGGGTGGCTATGGGTGGGTAGAGAGAGAAACAGAGGGTAGCTATGGATGGGTAGAGAGAGAAACAGAGGATAGCTATGGTTGGGTAGAGAAAGAAACAGATGGTAGCTATTGATGGGTAAAGAGAGGGTGGCTATGGGTGGGTATTGCGAGAGAAAGAGAGGTGGCTATGGATGGGCAGAGAGAAAAAGAGAGGGTGGCTATGGGTTGGTAGAGAGAGAAAGAGAGGGTAGCTATGGGTGGTTACAGAAAGAAACAGAGGGTAGCTATTGATGGATAGAGAGAGAAAGAGAGGGTGGCTATGGGTGGGTAGAGAGAGAAAGGTATGGTAGCTATGAATGGGTAGAGAGAGAAAGAGAGGGGGCTATGGATGGGCAGAGAGAAAAAGAGAGGGTGGCTATGGGTGGGTAGAGAGAGAAAGAGAGGTGGCTATGGATGGGCAGAGAGAAAAAGAGAGGGTGGCTATGGGTGGGTAGAGAGAGAAATAGAGGATAGCTATGAATGGGTAGAGAGAGAAATAGAGGATAGCTATGAATGGGTAGAGAGAGAAAGAGAGGGTAACTATGGGTTGGTATAGAGAGAGAAACAGTGGGTAGCTATGGGTGGATAGAGAGAGAAACAGAGGGTAGCTATGGATGAGTAGAGAGAGAAAGGAAGGGTGGCTATGGGTTGGTAGAGAGAGAAAGAGAGGGTGGCTATGGATGGGTAGAGAGAGAAACAGAGGGTAGCTATGGGTGGGTAGAGAGAGAAAGAGAGGGTGGCTATGGATGGGTAGAGAGAGAAACAGAGGGTAGCTATGGGTGGGTAGAGAGAGAAAGAGAGGTGGATATGGATGGGTAGAGAGAGAAAGAGGTGATATGGATGGGTAGAGAGAGAAGGAGAGGTTGGCTATGGATGGGTAGAGAGAGAAGGAGAGGTTGGCTATGGGTGGGTAGAGAGAGAAACAGAGGGTAGCTATGGATGAGTAGAGAGAGAAAGGAAGGGTGGCTATGGGTTGGTAGAGAGAGAAAGAGAGGGTGGCTATGGATGGGTAGAGAGAGAAACAGAGGGTAGCTATGGGTGGGTAGAGAGAGAAAGAGAGGGTGGCTATGGATGGGTAGAGAGAGAAACAGAGGGTAGCTATGGGTGGGTAGAGAGAGAAAGAGAGGTGGATATGGATGGGTAGAGAGAGAAAGAGGTGATATGGATGGGTAGAGAGAGAAGGAGAGGTTGGCTATGGATGGGTAGAGAGAGAAGGAGAGTTTGGCTATGGGTGGGTAGAGAGAGAAACAGAGGGTAGCTATAGATGAGTAGAGAGAGAAAGGGAGGGTGGCTAAGTGTTGGTAGAGAGAGAAAGAGAGGGTGGCTATGGATGGGTAGAGAGAGAAACAGAGGGTAGCTATGGGTGGGTAGAGAGAGAAAGAGAGGGTGGCTATGGATGGGTAGAGAGAGAAACAGAGGGTAGCTATGGGTGGGTAGAGAGAGAAAGAGAGGTGGATATGGATGGGTAGAGAGAGAAAGAGAGGATAGCTATGGATGAGTAGAGAGAGAAAGGGAGGGTGGCAATGGGTTGCTAGAGAGAGAAAGAGAGGGTGGCTATGGATGGGTAGAGAGAGAAAGAGCGGGTAGCTATGGATGGGTAGAGAGAGAAACAGAGGGTAGCTATGAATGGGTAGAGAGAGAAAGAGAGGGTGGCTATGGGTGGGTAGAGAGAGAAAGAGAGGTGATATGGATGGGTAGAGAGAGAAGGAGAGGTTGGCTATGGATGGGTAGAGAGAGAAACAGAGGGTAGCTATGGATGAGTAGAGAGAGAAAGGGAGGGTGGCTTTGGGTTGGTAGAGAGAGAAAGAGAGGGTAGCTATGGGTGGGTAGAGAGAGAATGAGAAGTGAATATGGATGGGTAGAGAGAGAAAGAGAGGGTAGCTATGGATGAGTAGAGAAAGAAAGGGAGGGTGGCTATGGGTTGGTAGATAGAGAAAGAGAGGGTGGCTATGGATGGGTAGAGAGAGAAAGAGCAGGTAGCTATGGATGGGTAGAGAGAGAAACAGAGGGTAGCTATGAATGGGTAGAGAGAGAAAGAGAGGGTGGCTATGGGTGGGTAGAGAGAGAAAAGAGAGGTAGCTATGGATGGGCAGAGAGAAAAAGAGAGGGTGGCTATGGGTGGGTAGAGAGAGAAAGAGAGGTAGCTATGGATGGGTAGAGAGAGAAAGAGAGGGGGCTATAGGTGGGTAGAGAGAGGGTGGCTGTGGGTGGGTAGAGAGAGAGAGAATGGCTGTGGGTGGGTAGAGAGAGAAGGTGGCTTTGGGTGGGTAGAGAGAGAGAGAGTGGCTATGGGTGGGTAGAGTGAGAGAGGGTGGCATTGGGTTGGTAGAGAGAGAAACAGAGACTAGCTATGAGTGGGTAGAGAGAGAAAGAGAGGGTGGCTATGGATGGGTAGAGAGAGAAACAGAGGGTAGCTATGGGTGGGTAGAGAGAGAAAGAGAGGTGGATATGGATGGGTAGAGAGAGAAAGAGGTGATATGGATGGGTAGAGAGAGAAGGAGAGGTTGGCTATGGATGGGTAGAGAGAGAAGGAGAGGTTGGCTATGGGTGGGTAGAGAGAGAAACAGAGGGTAGCTATGGATGAGTAGAGAGAGAAAGGAAGGGTGGCTATGGGTTGGTAGAGAGAGAAAGAGAGGGTGGCTATGGATGGGTAGAGAGAGAAACAGAGGGTAGCTATGGGTGGGTAGAGAGAGAAAGAGAGGGTGGCTATGGATGGGTAGAGAGAGAAACAGAGGGTAGCTATGGGTGGGTAGAGAGAGAAAGAGAGGTGGATATGGATGGGTAGAGAGAGAAAGAGGTGATATGGATGGGTAGAGAGAGAAGGAGAGGTTGGCTATGGATGGGTAGAGAGAGAAGGAGAGTTTGGCTATGGGTGGGTAGAGAGAGAAACAGAGGGTAGCTATAGATGAGTAGAGAGAGAAAGGGAGGGTGGCTAAGTGTTGGTAGAGAGAGAAAGAGAGGGTGGCTATGGATGGGTAGAGAGAGAAACAGAGGGTAGCTATGGGTGGGTAGAGAGAGAAAGAGAGGGTGGCTATGGATGGGTAGAGAGAGAAACAGAGGGTAGCTATGGGTGGGTAGAGAGAGAAAGAGAGGTGGATATGGATGGGTAGAGAGAGAAAGAGAGGATAGCTATGGATGAGTAGAGAGAGAAAGGGAGGGTGGCAATGGGTTGCTAGAGAGAGAAAGAGAGGGTGGCTATGGATGGGTAGAGAGAGAAAGAGCGGGTAGCTATGGATGGGTAGAGAGAGAAACAGAGGGTAGCTATGAATGGGTAGAGAGAGAAAGAGAGGGTGGCTATGGGTGGGTAGAGAGAGAAAGAGAGGTGATATGGATGGGTAGAGAGAGAAGGAGAGGTTGGCTATGGATGGGTAGAGAGAGAAACAGAGGGTAGCTATGGATGAGTAGAGAGAGAAAGGGAGGGTGGCTTTGGGTTGGTAGAGAGAGAAAGAGAGGGTAGCTATGGGTGGGTAGAGAGAGAATGAGAAGTGAATATGGATGGGTAGAGAGAGAAAGAGAGGGTAGCTATGGATGAGTAGAGAGAGAAAGGGAGGGTGGCTATGGGTTGGTAGATAGAGAAAGAGAGGGTGGCTATGGATGGGTAGAGAGAGAAAGAGCAGGTAGCTATGGATGGGTAGAGAGAGAAACAGAGGGTAGCTATGAATGGGTAGAGAGAGAAAGAGAGGGTGGCTATGGGTGGGTAGAGAGAGAAAAGAGAGGTAGCTATGGATGGGCAGAGAGAAAAAGAGAGGGTGGCTATGGGTGGGTAGAGAGAGAAAGAGAGGTAGCTATGGATGGGTAGAGAGAGAAAGAGAGGGGGCTATAGGTGGGTAGAGAGAGGGTGGCTGTGGGTGGGTAGAGAGAGAGAGAATGGCTGTGGGTGGGTAGAGAGAGAAGGTGGCTTTGGGTGGGTAGAGAGAGAGAGAGTGGCTATGGGTGGGTAGAGTGAGAGAGGGTGGCATTGGGTTGGTAGAGAGAGAAACAGAGACTAGCTATGAGTGGATAGAGAGAGAAAGAGAGGGTAGCTATGGGTGGTTAGAGAGAGAATGGGAGGGTGGCTATGGGTGGGTAGAGCAAGAAACAGAGGGTAGCTATAAGTAGATAGAGAGAGAAAGAGAGGTGGATATGGATGGTTAGAGAGAGAAAGAGAGAGTGGCTATGGGTGGGTAGAGCAAGAAACAGAGGGTAGCTATGAGTAGATAGAGAGAGAAAGAGAGGGTAGCTATGGATGGTTAGAGAGAGAAAGAGAGAGTGGCTTTGGGTGGGTAGAGAGTAAAGGAGAGGGTGGCTATGGATGGGTAGGGAGACAAAGAGGGTAGCAATTGGATGGGTAGGGAGAGAAAGAGAGGGTGGCTATGAATAGGTTGAGAGAGAAAGAGAGGGTGGCTATGGGTGGGTAGAGAGAGAAACAGAGGGTAGCTATGGATGTGTAGAGAGAGAAACAGAGGGTAGCTATGGGTGGGTAGAGAAAGAAACAGAGGATAGCTATTGATGGGTAAAGAGAGAAAGAGAGGGTGGCAATGGGTGGGTATTGCGAGAGAAAGAGAGGTGGCTATGGATGGGCAGAGAGAAAAAGAGAAGGTGGCTATGGGTGGGTAGAGAGAGAAATAGAGGGTAGCTATGAATGGGTAGATAGAGAAAGACAGGGTGGCTATGGCTGGGTAGAGAGAGAAAGGGAGGGTGGCTATGGGTTGGTAGAGAGAGAAAGAGAGGGTAGCTATGGGTGGGTAGAGAAAGAAACAGAGGGTAGCTACTGATGGGTAGAGAGAGAAAGAGAGGGTGGCTATGGGTGGGTAGAGAGAGAAAGGTAGGGTAGCTATGAATGGGTAGAGAGAGAAAGAGAGGGTGGCTATGGGTGGGTAGAGAGAGAGAAAGAGAGGGTGGCTATGAATAGGTAAATATACAGGACCCCCAACCAATGCACACCCATTTTCTGCATCTCTCATAGCTAGGGTATCCTTTTATATGTATATACAGTGCCTTTGAAAAGTATTCACACCCTTGACTTTTTACCTATTTTGTTACATTACAGCCTTAAGTTCAATGTTTTGTTAATCTGAATTTTATGTGATGGATCAGAAAACAATAGTCTAAGTTGGTGAAGTGAAATGAGAAAAATATATACATAAAACTATTGGCATGTGCGTATGTATTACAGGGATATTCTTGAGCAAAACCTGTACCACTCTGTGCGTGATTTGAGTTTAGGACAGAGGTTCACCTTCCAGCAGGACAATGACCCCAAACACACTGCTAAAGCAACACTTGGGGGGTTTAAGGGGAAACATCTAAATGTGGTGGAATGGCCTAGTCACAGCCCAGACCTCAATCCAATAGAAAATCTGTGGTCAGACTTAAAGATTGCTGATCACAAGCGCAAACCATCCAACTTGAAGGAGCTGGAGCAGTTTTTCAAGGAGGAATGGGCAAAAATCCCAGTGGTAAGATGTGGCAAGCTCATAGAGACTTATCCAAAGCGACTTGGAGCTGTGATTGCGGCAAAAGGTGGCTCTACAAAGTATTGACTTTAGGGGGGTGAATAGTTATGCACATTGACTTTTTCTGTTATTTTGTCCTATTTGTTGTTTGCAGCACAATAAAAAAGAAAAAGAAAAAAAAACATCTTCCAAGTTGTGGGCACGTTCTGTAAATTGAATGATGCAAATCCTCAAACAAAATAAAAGCCATATTACAGTAAGTATATATCTAGTTGCTTGTAGATGATTGCCATGTTGGCATCTTTCACTCATTCCATTCTTCAGAGTTTGTCTCTGTATGAGGGCATCGGTTGTGAATCACCACATTGCATATTATAATGCATGGTGACATGATTCCCACTGGTCCACACAGTGATGTGGCGCAGCCTCTAATTATTTAAAGAAAAAAACAACCACATGGGCCAATAAGAAGTAACTTCCTGTGTTGAGTTAATAAGTAAATGAAATATGGAGATTCACAGCTTGCAGCTTATCCATTTCTCATAGTGCTTGAGAGAGACCAACATGGCAGCTCCCTAGAGGAGAACAGAGGAAAATTAAAAATTAATAATATATAACTTTATATAATTGCACTGACAGATTTCATTAGAACAGATGCAACTTATACTTTTAAAGGGCCATAACATGTTTTACCATTACAGTGTCCCTTTAAATTTCAAATCGTAATAAATAAGTAAATAATAAAAAAGGGATATCTATCAAAAGTTTTATGATTGTCCTATTCCTGTTCAAACTACTTTGTTAAAATGCTTTCAAATGACAAATGAGTCTAAATAGCACATTAGAGCAGCTAATTAGCTCTCAGGAGCCGCTCATTTACATAAAACTGGCATAAATGTTACTGAATTTGTCATGAATGATTAACTTTAAATCAAAATGGCTAATACAATTTACAGACAGCTTGTTGTGCTTTTCAAGAACATACCTATAAGAACAACTTGATTTTGGGTCATAAAATATGAGACCTTTCTGATTGCTTACATATGTCAGTGACTGGGCTGGCCTCAAATGAAAAACGGCTAAAAATGGCTGAAAACAACGTGTAAAAGCATAATTAGGCAGGGAAAATGTCACAAAGCAAGGGTTAATTGGAAAAACAAATATGGATGCCTCTTCTGAATCCTGGAGGCAGCCATAATACTTTGCTGCAAGTTGTGTGTGTCAGAGGGGCATTTACATTTTTGGAGAGCAGAATTTTCATTTATAAATGCAAGCTGCCTTCTTCCAGGTCTGTGAGGTAGGAAAGGGGTAGACGTCCAATTCAATAGGAACCAAGTATATAACATATTTACTTTACTACTACTTTCACCAATAGATAAAAGAGCATGCTTCGTGATTGAACTCTCATAAACTGATGCAACAAACACAAACTGGATTCCTCTGTCGATAAATAGAGTCTTCAAAAATTCTGTTTTCTTTAAAATGTTATTTATTGCTTGTACAGCTGTTAATGGAAGTTTGTCACATACTTCACAAACAAGTGTTGTTTTAGTTGAACTCCAGAGGTCGTTTAAATTCTAAGTTCCCACCCCACTCCCCTGACCCCTCCCTTAGAGTCCTTATCTGCCCTCAACATATATATATGAATGAATACCCTCACCCCTACTCTAAATCCAGCTCACCAGGTGGGTGTTTGGATCATGGGCATAGGACCCAAAAAAATCTGGGGGGGATAATTCAACTCTACTCCCAGGACAGGAAGCAGGGGTGGATCTACCGCAGGTGCAATGCACTGGGGCCCTGCTCTGGGGGTGCCCCATTGCTGCAGTGCCCCTCAAAAACTTTTTTTCATTTCTTTATTTATATTCTCAATGCCTTCCCCCCCCCCAATATATTTTATATCAATAAATACATATCACTAATATATTTGTTGTAAGTGCCTAACTCTCCATGGGAGCGTACAAACTTACTTCCTAAGTTGCTGCGAGTGTGCGCACTGCGTGTGCGTACATTGCACAGCAAAGCGCACATGCGCAGCTCGTGGCAATAGCAGCAAGCTGGATTGGAAAACTGGAGGGGGGAGGAATAGGGAGTGGAGGGGAGGGGAGGAAGAGGGGGGGGACACAGGGGAGAGGGAGGAGGGGAGGAAGGATGGAAGACACAGGGGAGAGGGGGGGGGAGACAGAGGGGAGGAGAGGGGGGGGAAGAGACACGGGGGGAAGAGACACAGGATAGGGGGAGAGACACAGGGGAGGTAGAGGGGGAGGAAAGATACACAGGGGAGGGAGACGGGGGAAGAGATACAGGGGAAGGGGGGTGGGGGAAAATAAATAATATCCCATCATTTATGGTGGGCAAACAACTAGTATATATATATATATATATATATATATATATATATATATATATATATATATATAATATATATGTATAGATGACAACTTATTATGTATATATATGTAAGATAAATGATGGGTCAAAGCTTTCATAGGAAATACATACTGCTCTAGTGGCCAAATCTGGTAATGCATGATTAAGTTTAATTTTGCCATTTTTGTGTCCCCTCTTAATTTAATCTGGGAGGAATATGGTCAATGTGCTCATAAATTTTAAAATACTCTATTTTGAAGAACTACAGTAGAAAGCATGTCAAATGTTTTTTTAGATTGAAAAATCTTATAATACAGCCTTGAATATATTACCTTTATATGCATTTATGTGTCTATGGATTTGCCATTTTGGTTTCTTGCAGTCAAACTCCTGAAGTGGGAGGGAACTTTGATTGCATAGGCAGTTCTATCCGCACAGTGGGAACGTGGCATCTATAAGCGCAAGTGCTTCTGGTAGCCATAATAGAATGTTCATTAGTTTACAAGAACACAAACCTGTTAATGGAAATAGGATGCCTGCAAAAAATAATAATTTGATGTGAGATAAAAAAACATTTAGCTCGTTATCAAGTGTAGTTATGCAAAAACAAACCGTGGGAATAGGGCATCTATAAGTGCAAGAGCTTTCAGTAGCAGTAATGGAAAGGTAATTAATTTACAAGGACACAAGCTTGTCAAATGGATGAATGCAGAAAATAATCATTTGATACAAGATAACAGTGGTCTAATTTACTTTACTATCCAGTAGACTGCTCACAAACAACCTGTGTGGATCTTTAATGTAAATTATCCAGTGGGAGTTATGGACTAAACTATGTTAAACACAATACAAGTTGGATTTATTGGGAACAAGGTGTAAGCCCGGCCAGTTTCAGCGGCTTTCTCACCAGTTTCAGCGCCTTTCTCGCCCTTCCTGTACCCCCGGAGCCCCGTCTGGTTTAATAACAGTTGTTAACGTAACACTCCTGGGTCCTGCACAACACATGTCTGTAAAAACATGGCTCCCGGCCAGCCTTGTGGTTTATTGATTTAATTAGCATCAGCAGTGCAGATATTCCGCGGGCAGCAGATCCGAGCGCTGACGCTCACCGCTTCATACTTTTGCTGCAAGATTCATAAAACTGGGTGCATTCATATAATTAACTCTTTTGCTCCTGGATCAGTTCTTGGCCCAGGTTTTTTAAACAAAAGATTACATTTATTTATGCATTGCAGTTTGTATACATTCATTTAGAAGGAGCTTCTTATTTACAGGCCCTTCAGGACCTGAGACTTTTCAGCTTTTTCTTCCCATAAGCTGAAATATCTCAGCAGAACTGAAAATAGCACCAAGGTAATCAGAAGTAACATAAGAAAGCACTGCGGCATTTATTATACGGGGACAAGAGCGCGCCCAATTAAATCTTTTTACAACTTCTCCACTTGATTGTGAAAACATTTTGCATATAGTCAAGTTCTTCAAGAGAGCATATTATAAATGTCCTTTAATGTCCATATTTCTTTATCCTATCTGCAACCACTTGCTCTTGCCTCCATAGGCCCTGGCTTTGTAGTTTGTTTGGCAATTTTTGGAATGGCAATTCAGTGGTGGAGCTAGTGAATTGAGGGTCCCGGTGCAAAATAATTTGGGGGCCCCTAGCACATCTCTATACATCACACAGGCGTCAATAAAACTCTCAAAATATTGTTAGTATGATTAGATCTCCTATCTATGAAGATACTTAGCTGCCCTCCTCTAATAAGCAGTGCCCCTTCTGGATCGCTAAAGTGTTGTGGTGAAGGGGCTTGTGTACCTCAGTGAAGTTGTGAGCTATGCCATGTAGGGTCACCCAAGATAAGCAGGTCATAGCAGAGAGGTCAAACAAATCACAGTCCACTGGAGAAAGAACTGGCAACCCACTCCAGTATATTTTTCGCCATGAAATCCATATGGATAAGCATAACCAGAAACACAGACAAATGTACCTGGCATGCTGCTCTATATGGTCATTGAGAGTTGAACATGACTGAATGACAGAATAAGAACAATAAGCAGTGCAGAAAGCAGAGAGCCCAGTGGTTTGCACCTACTGCACCTGCAGTAGCTTTACCACTGAATTAATTTATTTATTCACCATTGAATGAATTTATCCAATGCCACTAAATACTTTACAACTCACAATACGACCTTTGTTACTTCTTGCAGTAATTGGCAAACGGGTCTAATACATTATTATAGTGTCGTTATGAAATGGAATTAACATCCGAACGGCCAAATAGTCCCATAAATATAACACAATTAAAGTAGGTCAAAATTATTTTTCATGTTAAACATAAATATTTGGGGCCTTTCATTGCTTCTGAAAGGAAACGCAACTGGAAATGAGTCTTCCGCGCGTCCTAATGGATTCCAGCAAATAATTTATCTGACCGTCCGAGCTACTCACTGCATCTTATAGATGACGTAAAAACCTATTGTGCTCGGAGCAGAAAACATCACATAATGTTACATTGTTATTTATTTCATTATCTATAAATATTAACAATAAAAACATAATCAAAAGACACATCGTGTCCAATATGTCTTTATCTAATAAAATAGCAGTTTGGTCTTATTTGTTTTTTGAATAACTAATTTTGATAAAGGACAAATGTTTTTAGAAACTGAAAAAAAAACAATATTTTTTTACATGTGCAGTTATTCTTAAAGGACCAGCACACAAGGAAAAAAATGTTTGAAAACTTTAAGTCTGACTCAGAGCATAATTAAGAAGGAAAAAAGTCATACATCAAGTTCTTAAATTAGAAAAAAATACATTTAAATTGAAAATCTATAATACATTGTTGCTGTGAATGATGCAAGGGGTCCCCTTGGGAGAAGGGGTATGGTGTCTATTTCAGTCTTATCCAATCTATTCTTTACAGTGGTTCTCTGTTCCCTCCTCCCCCACCCCTCTCTCAAAACACACACCCTAATGATCCATCTCTCAGGATGTGATGTTAAAAACACTAAATAGATTCCAGTACTGATAAACAGAGTCTTCAAAAATTCAGATTTTCCTAAAAAATGCTTTATACCCATGGCTTGCACAGCTGCTAATATTGCTAGTTCGGTATATACATAGCAAACAAGTGTCTTTTTTTTCTGTGCCGAGGTCCTTTAACTACAGGGTTCCATTTTCTTCTCTCAGCTGATTCTGATTTTACTTTCTCAGGAGAATGTATCTTTGTCCAATGTGCTTTCTGTCATGTCCCACTCTCTGTGACCCTATGGACTGCAACATGCCAAGCACATCTGCCAGTCACTGCCTCTCTGAGTCTCCATCAAGTTCATGTTCATTGCTTCTTTGGCCTCATCTATCCATCTCCGCCTCTGCCATCCCCTTCTTTGTGTGTCTTCAATCTTTCCCAGCATCTGAGGCTTTTCTATGGAATCCTGTCTTCTCCTGTTATGACTAGTTTAGTCTTTAGTCTCATGATCAAACCTTCCAGTGAAAAGTTTGGATCTTCTTGTAGTCCTAGCGTTTAGGATTAGGGGTTAGGAGTTAAGGTTTAGGGATAAGGGTTACGTGTTAGGGCTTAGGGTTAAGCATTAGGGTTTAGGGTTAGTGTTAGGGCTTAGGTTTAGGGGCCAGAGTTTAGTGGTAGATTAAGGGTTAAATTTAACACTAACACTAAGAATAAATTGAAGAAAATCTTGGCAAATAAATGTCATGCCACCTAGTGGCCTCTGGCTACCACTGCTGGTGGGCAGATAACAGGAAATACATATTTATTAATAATAGCTTGCCCTATATACAGTGCACTCTTTTTGATGCAGCACTACCTGTATTTATAGCAGATAGACCTGTATTTATAACCCATACTGGCACTCTATGTCTGTCATTTTGTCCCCTCGCTTCTTATCCTCGGAGCCGCCTCTAGTGCACCGCTGTGAAAAACATAGAGCTTTGGTTCAATATTATATCAGCCACTGCTACTGTTCCTCTAGCTTCAAAGACAGTCATTTTAAAATTTAATCAGCAACTTTATCATTGCCCGCAGGCACTAGGTACCAGCGAAAAGTGCATCCAGATAGAATTGTATCGCAGTCTCTTTTTCAGGGTCTTTCATTTAATCTTGATTTGAAGGGAGAGAGAAAAAAAATTAAGGTTAGTTGAAAACCTTTTTCATTTTCTAGAGTTGTAACAATCTCTCAGGAATTTCCTTGGCAATATTGGCCTGAACAAGAAGTTTATATCTTACTTAGACTGCTACTATTGATTGCAATGAAGTCCCTCAGCGCTCGTGTGCCAGCTACCGAGGTCTAATTTGTATCTTTATTTCCATAAAATATCTTAAAGAGATAATCAGCCATATTAAATTTGAAGCCCGTAAGTGCAACGTGAGACCTGCAACGGCTGCGGGCTTAAATTTGGCGGAGTTACAGAGCTATTAAATTCAAGCAGGGCGCGAGTTACGGGCTTGAGACGCAAACTCGTAAACCATTTGTTGAATGTGGCGACCATGAATGTGATCAATTAGTCAAACCCATAGTTACGGGTTTAGATGGAGCCAATGGCAACAGAGATTGTCATAATTACGTCGCTGAAAAATGGAGGTTGGATATCGTTCGGACCCACATTCCAGAAATAATGCAATATTGATAAAGCCGTAAATATGATATTCAGGTCCATGCAAATTCCATTATATGTATTAACACATTGACTGCCGGGATCAATATAACACAGAAATATAAAAAAAATATTTTATATTGCAGATTTGCGGGCTTGAGAATGTTTTGCTATTTATTTTAATACCTAACATCACTTTCCCTGTTATTATAAGTACAGTAGTGTGTGTATATTTGCATTTACAGTGCTACGGATAGTACTTTACCCCCCTAGCGGGTCCTCTCTGGTACCCATTGGCTTCTTGGCTCCATTTGCGGGTTACGAGGTTCTACGCCACTGAATTTGTTGCAATGTAAAAGTTAAATTGGAACGTAGTGGTTATGGGCTTGACAGAACAAAGTATTTGCGGCCGCAAAGTTCCACGTCCCATGTCCCGTAGGCTTTTTTGGCACATAACCCGCAGATCGGCAGAGGCTTGCTTACGGGGCCAATTTAATAGCCGCAAGTCTTGTGGGCTACGTTACGTTCTATGGTTTTACATGTTAGGGGGATTTTATAGGGCTGTATGTCACCCCAAGTTTCTTTTTTAAAACAGTGTAGTAGCTATTTGTTTCTAAAGCAAATTATTCCTGAGATAAATAGCATTGTTTCAAAATAGTTTATTTGATGTGCTAATTAATATTACAGTCTCGTTGTTGGTCTCTGTTTCCTGGATTTAACTAGGGTTGTAATATTTCTGGTTACTTTTATGTAAAGAGAGCTTCTGGGGAGAAAAGCTATGGCAAGTCTGGATAAGCAAGTAAAAATTAAAGATATCAACAAAGTTCTGCATAGTTAGATCTCTGGTATTCCCAGTAATAACATACAAATGTGAGAGCTGGATCATAAAGAAGGCTGAGCACCTTAGAATTGACGCCTTTGAATTGTGGTGTTGGCAAAAAGTACTTAAGAGTCCCTTGGACTGCAAGAAGATCCAATAAATCAGAACTACAGGAAATGAAGACAAACTGTTTACTGGAAGGTTTGATCATGAGGCTGAAGCTCAAATATTTTGGCCATACCATAAGAAGACAGGATTCCCCAAAGAAGACTCTGATGCTGGGAAAGAAGCAGGCGGCGACAGAGGATAGATGAGGTCAATGAAGCAATGAACATGGACTTGATGGAGCTCAGAGGGGCAGTGACTGAGAGATCTACCTGGTCCATGGAGTCACGGAAAGTCGGATGCAACTGAATGACTTAACAACAACACTTTATTTTATTAAGAAGTGCTTATAAGCAGTTAATATTTTTAGATTGATGCATACTTCACAAATGAGTGAAGTTTTTCCTAATCTACAGTGATTTATTCAGGAACATGCCACAATAAGTTATATAGTAGGAAAGAGCTTTTTATGTACAACACAGCACCAACATCCCCTTATTGTGATGTTTTATGTACATGGGGAACAGAGCCCTGTGAACACTGAAAAGGCTGCAAAGCTTAGTGAATCCAGCCCAACATCTCGTCGCCAGGAAAAATCTTAAATCTAAATCTTGGAGCATAGTCAATGCAAAAATAGCATCAGATCTCATTAAGACCAACAGTGACACAGAAAGTATCACTTGGACAGACCAAAGTAGAGTGAACACTTTAATGCTCAAAGACGAGACTCGAGTGGTTTTGAAAGCTTGGCCTCTTTCTAAAGTCTTAGTTATTAAAGGCATCACCTTCACCTCCTTTTTATAATAAGTATAATATGAATGTAACCAGATCACCTTTTATGTTAGAAAAGTGTATGAGGAACAGCTCAAGAGGCGGCTCCAGCAGAACGAAGACATTCCTAAAATATACATATGAAGGAAATCCGACTATTAAATGGCCACTGTAATGCCCTAACAAGAGGAGCTAGTTATTTTAATTATACCCTTCCTCTTCTTCCGTCCTTCAGTCGTGTCCAGCTCTCGGTGACCATATGGACACAGCATGCCAGACACATCTGTCTGTGTTTCTGGTTATGCTTATTCTTGGCAAAGATACTGGAGTAGTTGCCAGTTCCTTCTGCAGTGGACAGGAATTTGTCTGACCTCTCTTCTATGACCTGCCCATCTTGGGAGACCCTACACGGTTTAACTCACATTAAAGTTCCCAAGCCCCTTCACCACGACAAGGTAGCGATCCAGAAGGGGAATTATGGACTAGTAATTTGAAAAAAAAATGCAATTTAATAATTCAAAATTACATTTATTTTAAAAGATTAGTGTATTTGTCGCTGGCTGAGTGCTTGTCTCCACCCTGAAAATGTGCTTAAAGGGAGAGTAGGGGGTTGGTTGTGAGATAGTTCTAAGGATTTTTATAAGAGTGATTCCTAGGTTGCCCTCACAACAACCTCATAATCTCTATTGGCTGGAGACTTGAACACAAGAAGTCTCCAGCCAATAGAGATCATCGCTAGACAAAGTCACCTCCCCCATTGTCCTTATAGCGGGTGGATACCAGCAGCAACTGAGTCTGGACTTTCAACGTAGGTTTAAAGTTTTTTACATGGTTGAATATTCATTATATTAATGATTAACACCTAATTAAAACATCTAGCACATAGTGTGAGGTTTACAAAAACTAAAACAAATTTAATTTGAAAAGATCTCTAATTTGGTTCCTAATAGGCAAAATCTTCATTTGAAGAACCTGACTTCTTAATATGCAAACTATTTTAGACAGTAAAACAAATAATTACTTCTTTTAATTTAAATGTATTGCCTATTTTATGCAGTTTTTCATATTTGCCCAATCCAATACCTCAAAATAGAAAGAGAAAATGCATTTTAATACAATTTACCGTAATATATAAATTGCTTGCTATTGCATATAGTTTTAAATTTCATCATAATTGGGACTTACACTGTGTCCGCTTAAAAATTCAAATAATGTAGGGCAGAATAAACTATTTTCAGGAATGTTGCACCTTAGTGTGTGACCCCAAAACACATTTTCACTAAATATTATTATTATTATTATTATTATTATTATTATTATTAACTGAATAATAAAATAATTGATGGGGAAAAGTGCAGCGTGAATCCAATAGTGAAATAAATAGCAAGAATGTATTAAGAAAAAAAAGATTATACCTACTTACATAAAACGGTCAGCAAGTAGAAGCGCAAGCTAAAATCCCTGAAGAAGTTCTCAATGGATGAAACGCGTCTGTGTTTTGTGATCTTTTTATATTTATTGCTGTTAAATGCAGTTTTCAATTGCTTGGAATTGTCTTGTTTTGACTCTCTTGTGTAAGTGTGTATAGTTTTCCTGTTTCTTAATCCAAAACAGTAGTTCTTTAAGGTACATGTAAAAGAGTTTGCTGTTGCATTTTTTTTTGAGCATTTAAAGGTATATAGATGTTTCCTGGATTATGACTGCATCCGATAGAGGAGAATTAGTAGTGTATGAAAACATTTATTGTATGAAAAAAAATCCCAAAATAAACATTAATAAACTTACACTAGAGAATAATTTCGTCAGTTTTCTGGCAGTGGATTTTGGCAGCTACAACTTTGTTACAATATCTTTGGATTAGTCTCTGCAGCACAGCATCATGGGATGTTTAGTATTTTGTTTCCACCACAAGGATGCAGCTTCAGGCAGAAGCTCTGCACAGTGCTTCTGTTGGCTTGAAAGTTAGTATAGGGTTAAAAAAACTTACTTGAATGCAGATTTTGTTTTGGTAGGTACCATGTGCCAATGTAGCACCTCTGGGGGGTGTGGAAAACTATTTTTAATGAAATTAATCTGCATGTATATAGAAAGACTCCATGTAATGTGTGTTTCTGGTATAAAAAATATGTGTAAGATTAGTAAAAGGTAAAAGCAAGGAAACGTCCAGATACCTTTAAGAAAGTATGTTTTAAACATTATATAAAGAAAAAAAAATTGCCTGAAAAACCATGAAAGCATCACGCTAGTCTATATGTTTGTTTGCTGTAGGTGTGTAAGTGGCAGCAGATGGCACCTTTCACACTATCATATGAGGAATGCAAAGCATCACTTACTGTACATATAAATCAGCTAAAAAGAGTAAGAAAGGACAATATTTTCAGCTAAATTAACAGAATAACATAATCTAAGGATTATATAGGCCCTCATTCAATTGCAATTTGGCCAATTGAATAGGGGTCTAAATAAGCACATAACATATTTTTTTAAAGAAGTTTTTAGTTAGTAAGCAACTATCCAAAAGCAAGGTTTTCACTAACTAAAAACTTATTTAAAAAAAATATATTATGTGCTTATTTAGGGCACTATTCAATTGGCCAAATAGCAATTGAATGAGGGCCATAGTGTTTTTGCTGATGATATAACGGTATACCTTGTATGCATTTTCATCTTCTAGATTTAAGTAGGGACCTCAACTCTGTTTCATCCAATTGTGTATTGCATTATTGTATTTTGTTTCTATTTCTTTTTTTTTCAGCTTTTTTTGTCTGTTTTCCCCTCAAGCAGAACCTCCTTCCTCCTACCTGTGTCTATCAGGGGCGAGGTCAGCTCTTTCTGTGTGCTGCAATTCTGATCATGGTAGGTTCTGCTTCAGACTGAGTATATGCAGTAAAGGGGGTGGATGTGGCTGCTACAAGCAGGTTACAATAGAGATATTACCTCTGTGTAGGCAGTTCGGGGTTTGTCTAATAATAAAATGGGGCAGGGCAAGTGACATCAGCCCAGTCTCCTTCAAAGCTCCATGTTAGTCCAGCTGGCCACACCCCTGATTGACACAGGTAGGAAGAGATATGCAGCTTTGCTTGAGGGGAAAACCGGCAGTTTCAAAGCAAATAAAAATGTTAACTTCTATTTGTTTTAAACTGCAAGCTGTTTAATGCACTATGAGCAGCAAACTTCACTCCAGTAGGGTTCCCTGGTAGTCCAGTGGTTATGATTCATTGTTTTCACCACTGTGGCCTGAGTTTAATTTTGGTCAGGGAAACAAGGAGGTCACACCACCCTGAAGCCAAGCAGGGTTGGGCCTGGTAAGTCCTTGGATGGGAGACCACCTAGGGATACCAGGAGCTGTATTCTCTGGCCCACTGAAAAAGGCTGGCAACCCACTCCAGTATCTCTGCCATGAATACCAAGTGGGTCAGCATGACCATGGGTCCATGAGGTCATGGAGAGTCAGACACAAACACACTCTAGTGGTCCTTTATGTAAAACATGTTTACAGATAGCATATCTTAGACGTGACTAGTCCTCCTCCAGCCTGTCTTGTTAAATGCACAAAGTTATGAGGGAGCCATGTAGAATAATTATAAATCAAATATAGGGACAAATAACGGTTTGAAATATTGTATTACTTAAAACAATAGTTGTAAGAATGATGTTACTAACTAAATTGGAGTCAATTCTATGGCGCTCAGACTTCTTTATGGTCCAGCCCTCACATCCGTATGTTACTACTCGGAATACCATAGTTGTGTCTATGGGGACCTTTGTTAATAGTTTAATATCTTTACTTTTACTAGCTTGTCCAAGCTTGTCATAGCTTTCCTCTCCAGAAGCAAACAACTTTTAATTTCATGGCTACAGTCACCATCTAAAGAGATCTTGGATCCCAGGAAAATAAGAACTGTTACTGCCTCCACTTCTTCCCCGTCTATTTGCCAGTAACTGAGTTGCTGTTTGCCATGATCTTCGTCTTTTTAACATTGAGCAGCAGGCCAACTTTTGCACTCTCTTCTTTCACCCTCATCAATAAGTCCTTTAGTTCCTCCTCACTTTCAGCCATCAGAGTAGTACCATCTGCGTATCTGAGGTTGTTGATATTCCTTCCAGCAATATGGATTCCGACTTTGGTTTCATTCTGTCCAGCCTTACGCATGATGTACTCTGCATATAAGTTGAATAAATAAGGTGACAATATACAACCTTGTCGCACTCCTTTTCCGATCTTAAACCATTCTGTTGTCCTATGTACGGTTCTGGGCTTCTTGGTCCACATACAGATTCTTCAGGAGGAGGATGAGATGATCTGGTACTCCCATCACTTTCATGACATGCCACATTTTGTTGTGATCCACACAGTCAGAGGCTTTAGAATAGTCTATGAAGCAGAAGTAAGTGTGTTTTTTTTAACTCTCTTGCTTTTTCTATTATCCAGCACACATTGGCAATTTGATCTCGTGCCTCTTCCTCTGCGGGACCCGCCTCTTACATCTAGAAATGTGTTGGCATAAGGCAATCAACACTTTCACATCATCATCATCATCAGATTAGTTCAGTGGTATTGTGGTATTTCATTAATAATTTAATTTATATATTATTTACATTTAATATTTGTTTTATTTAAGATTCTATCAGTCCTTGGTAATTTCCAGACAGTAAATGTATAAATAGTGGTTAGAGGAGTATTGTTGAATTAATATTACGTGACTTCTGCTGGTATGGCAAAATGGCCAATCCAGCAATGATACAGAACCAAAGGCGCCATATAATCGCTGATGTTCCCTTACCAAAATAATGCTCTGTCTTCCACTGTTCAGATACCCTTGGCAATAAGAAGTCCATGTTGCATCTCAACCAATCATCAGTTACAAAAAGTCAAATGGGATTCTCTCTGTAAAGGAGACTTAGCAGGGGAGGAGGCAGCATTTGGACACCTAACATCTTAAAGGATGGACATTTAGCTTTAGTTCGATTCCTGCATTTCCTCTGACTTTACAAGAAAAAGCTTCACAGAGTGCCTTTAAGAGAGCCCATCAATGCAGAAGAAACTTATCTTTCTAGGGCAGAGAGGTATATCCTTACGAGGATATAAATAATTTTGTACACACTGCAGGGGACAGATTGACTGCCTTTGCCAAGAGGTCAGGCTGGCAAAGCATTTAAATAAAGAACTTTTTCAGCATGTTCAGAAAACTGCCTCGGGGATTTTGAAGAGAGGTTTGAATATTTAATAGCAGAGTTCTGGTGGAGACAGACTTCAGCTTTCTGTTTGGTCTCTCACTTTTACAATGATTAAAGAATTTTACCCGCTGATCTTCCGTAGAAACCTGCTGATCTTCGCATGCAGGTGCAGTCTCTTCCAGGACTTGTAAGAAAGTTTTAAGGAATAGAGAATTAAATACTCATCAGATGAAGACTGAGGCCAAAGGAGCAGGTTCTGCACAAACCCATGTACAGCTGAGGAGCCTTCCTTTCCAGAGTTGGCAACTAAAACATTCAAATATTGGGCTCCTAACTGTATGGGTATGGCTACTAGATACATACAGCCTGTGTGAGGCACACCTTCTGCACACACTAGGATATAGGTTATTACTACTTGGTCAATATATTGTATAAAATATGACACATTAATAGAGTGTTTTGAAAGCCTGGAACCACCAGTAGAATTATTGGCACATAATCAATATACTAATTTATGTTTACACCTCTGAGTACTGTCCAGTCTATAGATAGGTAGATAGATGGATAGATAGATGATAGATAGATAGATAGATAGATAGATAGATAGATAGATAGATAGATAGATAGAGAGATAGATAGAGAGATAGATAGAGAGATAGAGAGATAGATAGATAGATAAATAGATAGATAGATAGGTATATAGACAGATAGATAGGTATATAGACAGATAGATAGGTATATAGACAGATAGATAGGTAGATAGATAGATAGATAGATAGATAGATAGATAGATAGATAGGTAGATAGATAGATAGATAGATAGATAGATAGAGAGAGAGAGAGAGAGAGATAGATAGACAGAAAGATAGGTATATAGACAGATAGGTAGATAGATAGATAGATAGATAGATAGATAGATATATAGATAGATAGATAGATATATTTATATCAATAGATAAAGATAAATGACTAATCAAAATCCAGCTTGATACCCATGGCGGCATGGATACAACAGGTGCAAAGCACTAGGGCCCACATTTTAGTTGCGCTCTGCTACCTGGGGTAAAAGGAATCTCCTAATTGATCAAGCGAGAGGGGCAGATACTTATAAATAGAAAGGTGGTCTGATTAATCTGACCACTAACATATTTTTTATTGACTCCTAAAGGCACCTACCTTGTACAGAGAAGTTGCAAGATAAAAGCCCAATTTATTTTTGCAGTGGGGCCCCCTGTTCCTTAGCTCCCCCACTGCTTGATACAGTAGTTGGACAGACATACAGACACTTTCCCACGATGACCCCCATGTGTTCACATTCATCCTTCTCAGTTTTCCACTTCCAAACCATACAGTCGAGACGTCACCTTTCTCTGCTTCCTTTTGCCTCAGGGGTGAGACCCAGCACCATATGTCATCACCTCCTCTCTTGTTACTTAACCCTGTGACATTCAGAGCAGCACCGGACACCTGCTCTGTGATATAACAAAGCATCACCCCCTCCCCAGACGTCTTTATCTGTGATAGCTGCTCCCCCCCACAGTATGTGCCAGCCAGACTTAGCCACACTCTCTCACACATGTAATACTTGTTACACTAAAGCCCAGGCTTTCCTTTGCAGCATCTGCTCCGCTTGGTTCTGTTTTGCATTCATAAGCACCTTTCCTGCCACGCCGCACGCTGCCAGCTGTTTGCCAACATCTGTCCTCCTCTATCTCTCACTCATTTCTTTGTTCTTTTTTTCTTCCCTAGTTTAACGTCTTGCGCGGCTCCTTGTGACTGATGGAGCTGTCCCTGGGTGCAGGTGCTGAGAGCATCCACTGCTTGTCACATCTCTGTCACCACAACCGAATAAACCCTCGCTCCTTTACAATGACTTGGAGACAGTTTTGCAGACATCATGATTTTCCCCCTAAACTACAGCAGCCCTTTAATACAAATAAGAAATAATACTCCTCCTCCTTGCCTCTTGCTCTTTCCCATATTATTATTGCAACACACACAAATAAGAAAACGTCAGGTTTACTCGAAGGAGCATAGAATATATCAATGCTGCTCTACATCAAACAAAGTGGAATTTATTTTTTAATTTTCAAAACTAATTTTACGGTTTTACATGAGTTTTAACTAAACTAATTATTCCTCACTACAGCTTCCGAAAGGACCCAAACTTGTTTCTATCTGTGTCTCCTTCCCCCATCTCCCTCCCCTGTGTCTCCCCCTCTTCTCCCGTCCCTGTGTCTCTCTCTGTCCCCTGTGTCTCTTCCCCCCTCTGTCTCTACCCCCTCTCCCTCCCCTGTGTCTTTTCCCCCTCTCCCTCCCCTGTGTCTCTTCCCCCCTCCTCCCTCCCCTGTGTCCCTTTGCCCCACTCTCTCTCCCTTGTGTCTCCTTCCTACCATCTCCCTCCCCTGTGTCTCTTCCCCCTCTCCCTCCCCTGTGTCTCTTCCCCCTCTCCCTCCCCTGTGTCTCTGTCTCTTCCCCCTCTGTCTCTTCCCCCCTCCCCTGTGTCCCTTTCCCTCACTCTCTCTCCCTTGTGTCTCCTTCCTCCCATCTCCCTCCCCTGTATCTCTTCCCCCCTCTCCCTCCCCTGTGTCTCTCTCCCTCCCCTGTGTCTCTTCCCCCCTCCTCCCTCCCCTGTGTCTCTTCCCCCCTGCTCTCCCTCCCCTGTGTCTCCCCCCCGCTCTCCCTCCCGTGTCTCTCCACTTGCTTGTGCGCGCGCCTGCCCACCCTCTTCTACATGTGCCTGCCCAAGTGGCTAACACCACACATATCGCATGTGCAGCTCCAGCGCAATGCGCATGCAAGGCTGACGGCGCACAGTGCGCATGCGTAACTCACAACTTTTGCGAGTTTTGGTAATTGCAAGTTGTCGGTCACGCAATTTTTAACATTGCGTGACCAACATTCGTAATTACCACAACTATTATGCTTTATAGTAACAAATGGGGGTCAGTATAAAACATAGAAGACATCTGGCATAGATAATACTTGGCGATGACATTGCATGTGAATAATAAAACATAGCTTTAATTCACTTGAAATTTGTTCCTTTTTTACTTTATATATGTGTCGGTCTCCACTTTCCTCCTGTTATGTAACTAACATTGTTTGTCTGGAAGCTGTTGAAGTTGCATGCTAGTTTTATTTTGTAATTTAATTTTTAAACAGTGGCGGAGCTAGTGAAAGAGGGCCCCAGTGCAAAATAATTTAGGGGTCCCCTTGCAACTTCTCTATGCAATATAGGTGCCCTTAGGGGCCAATAAAAAAGACAAACATATTTTTGGGTGGTCAGATCACTCCTAGGGGGAAAAACAAAAAAATTATTAACTAAATAAATTAAGAGAACCCTTAACCCCAGGTACCACTGGACCCTTCTCTGTGGGGGTCCGGTGCTCTGCACCTATTGCACCAGCAGTAGCTCCACCACTGGTTGTAATGCAACTCACCCTATCCCTGTGCTCTGTACATGTGTGACCATGCCCCTACCGAATGTCATTAGTGATGTCATTAGTGATGTCAATGTTTTTTTTTTGCCTTTTCCCAAAAATTGTTAATTAACCAGATGAAGGAAATGTCACAACTCATGAATAATTAAAGAGTTGTCAGATAATGGTTTCTAGACAAACAATTTGAGTCATGTCACCGGAGGGAAGTGGACACAGACCCAGCACCTCAGGCAGGTGAACATTCATTTCAAAACCAATTTATTTACAGATGATTTTATAGTTACATTTATAAACACACATTCCTTGAATTCGATACCCAGAGCCGTTTACCTGGTGCTCACACGCCTCATCTATATCTCTACGGGTCGGATAAACAGCCTCGAGGTGCAGGTTCTGGATGCTATATCTCACTCAGCTTCCAATTTGTCTTCTTTGAAAGCGGCAAGAAAGATAAAGACAATCAGTAACAAAAGATCCTTCTCACATCACCATCTGTTGTATCAAGATAGAAATCTGTGTTAGTTTGTTACAAATAATCTCACCAGTGAGACTGGGAACTAGGAAATTGTGCTTTAATTAAATGTCCGTGCTCTTATTAAGTAGTTACAGGGATATGAAAGGTTCTACTACGAATATAATATATATGTGTAACTATTTACCTTTATGTACTTTATTTGATTAGGAACTGCTTATAAGCTTTGGTTTTACTGCATAAAATTAAACAAATATTTCCGGTATGGGTCTGACCACTGCAGCGTATGCAGACACAGACTCTGTAGAGCTGGATGTGCAGTGCCTTGCTAAACAATCAGAGACCATCCCTCAGCACCATCCTGCTGATAGGCTAGGACACTACATTGCAAATCCAGCCCTACATAGTTGTGTCAGCATACACTGCAGGGGGCAGACCCATACAGGGACTATTTGTTTGATTTTAGGAGTAAAATACAGCTTATAGGCACTTCTTAAGAAAAGTAAATAGATACACAGGCATATTATATATCTTCCATAGTCTTTTAAATCTCTGGTAATGTAAAGGAGAATTAAACACATTTTTGTTATGTCTGTTGGTTTAGTGTCAGTTTTCTTCAGCTAATATAATTCATTTGATATGGGGAAAATGTTTTCATAAAGCATAAAAAATGCTCTTTAAAATGCATGATGGAAAGTTGTGGACTACTGTGACCCTTTAAAGGACCACTGTGGCTCAACAAAAAAGGTTCTTGTTTGCCATGTTTATACCAAACAAGCGTTTGTTACATCACCTGGTGAGAGCTGGATCATGAGGGGGTGTGTTTGTAGTTATCAGTAAAAGGAGGAAAGAGGAATCAGGGCGTAGTTCAGAGTCTTTGTTAGATAATAGAATCAGATTGAAGTTGACACCACACCATTTCCCCTCAAAGGCCCTGAAGCAAGACTTTGCATAAATAGATGCAACCACAGCTCTACAAAAATGTCAACGCCTCCTCTTACACAAACCGCTTCCATCACGTATCATGGATTGTTCCAGGGTCCTACAGCGGCATCAAAAACTTTTCAAACATATATATTTTTGATGTGTCACAGAGTTAAACACTAAAGGTTATATGTAAGCATTAGAAGCTACATTGTTTTTTTATAATTGTATTGCTATTCAGTTATTAAAGAAATGAAATCCAGTTGTATGAGCACTAGCGTGGTCCTTTAGGTCACTGCAGGTTTCATGCACATGATAGTTCATCCTGCAGTGGTAGTAAATGAACTCTGCACAGAAATCAATATGTCATCCGTTCTTATTCTTTCTACTGCCTATCTATCTATCTATCTATCTATCTATCTATCTATCTATCTATCTATCTATCTATCTATCTATCTATCTCTATCTATCTATCTATCTATCTATCTATCCTTCTATCCATCTATTTGTGTATGCATGACCATTAACCAGGAGGTAGATGGGTTCTTTTCTGAGGGGCCTGCTCTGGAAAGGAGTCCCCATGTCAGCAGACTAAGAAATTGGTCACCAAGGTTTCCTTCCATGCTCCTTAAAACAGTCTGTCTGGCTTTTAAGTGTTAAATACTTTTGTCAATCTATATTAGAGGTACAAGAATGAGCTGTATTTCCCAAGTCTATGAATTATACTCATTTAATACAAAAACAAATGTAGGTATCTCAGTACTATAGGTGCAAGTAAGGTAAACACTGGCTTCGGGATATGCGGATAATGGCCGTGAGTCAGGTATGGGTGGGTGGATACTACATTTGTATTTGGCCCCAAATATTCTGATGGCGGGGTGTGTGTGCCCTCCTGTCCGCACATTCAGTCTATTTTTATTTCCTTCCCATTTTCCTCCCCATATAAATGTATATTTTCTCATCTGTGTACTCGTGAGATTTTCTGCTCACTTTGTTTGCCGTTTTTTGTGTTCCCTTTTCATACAATAAAGCTCTTTGGGGGAAAAAAAGCACTTTGTAATTGTACATAAAAATGTAAGATAATCCTGATTTTATTTAATGTGTCCTCATATCAGATTTTTTAGATTAACAACCTGTTTTGTACTGGAATACCCTTAATCGTTGGCAATAGTTTTTATTATCTGTCTAATTACTGGCATCCAGTCAATTAGCCCAGATGTCATTATTTGCTTAACTGGCATATTGTGACATATCCTAATTACAAGCATGTAATAAGTCTAGAATTAATTGCATTCAATTTGTAGCCTATTATTATATTACTAATCAATTGCCCGTCAAAAATGACGGTATAATATTGTGTGTTCTGGCTCTTTGTGCGCCCTCACTATGTGTACCCTGTCTCTCTCTCTCTGTGCTCTCTCTCTCTTTCTGTGCGCCCTCTCTCTCTTTCTTCCTCTCCTTCTCTCTCTCCATGCTTCTCTCTCCCTCGCTCTTACTCTCTCTAGCTCTTTCTTTTTCTTCCCCTCCTTCTCTCTGTCTCTTCCTTCTCTTTCTCTCTCTCCTCCTTCTCTTTCTCTCTCCCACCTCTATCTCTCTCCCTCCCTCTCTCTCCCTCTTTCTGTCTCTCTCTTCCTCTCTCTTTCTCTCTCTCCTTCTCTCTCTCTCTCTCCTCCTTCTCTCTCTCTCTCTCTGTCCCTCCCCCTCTCCCTCCCTCCTTCTCTCTCTCCCTCTTCCTCTCTTTCTCCCCTTCTCTCTCTCACCCCTTCGCTCTCTCTTCCTCTTTCTCTTTCCCTCCTTCTCCCCCTCTCTCCTCTCTCTCCCTCTGTCCCGCTCTCTCTCTCTCCCCATCCCTCCCATTTTCTCTCTCTCCTTCTCACTCTCTCTCCCTCTGCTTCCCACTCTCCCTCCCTCTCCTTCTCACTCTATCCCTGCCTCTCCTTCCCTCCTTCTCACTCTCTCTCCCCTCTCTCCTTCTCTCTCCCCCCTTCTTCCTTCTCTCTCCCCCCTCCTTCCTTCTTTCTCCTTTCCTCCTCTCTCTCTCTTCTTCTCACTCTCTCCCTCGTCTCCTCACATTTCTGGGTTGGCTCTGTCTAGGAAGCAAGTTGCGGTCTTGTTTACTTGATCATGATCAAGCCCTGAAATGCTACACATAGAAACATGATTTTGGCTTTCTGCCATGTACTTCCGAGTAAGATACAATTTAATCTCTTTGTAACTGTTGCAATTTTGAAGCCCGCAGATTTACAGCCTCAGGCATCATAACTAAACATGATTTATGATTTTGGCTTTCTGTATTTGCTTTTAATCGCTGACTGTAATTTTGCGAGCGTTACGCACAAACTCGCAATTACCACAACTATATTAGTGATGAATGTTTCTTATATTCTTTTTTTACACATTTAAAAAAGTTTGGCTTCCAACAATTGCTACTTTTATAGCTCGAGATATATTTTATTTAAAAGCATATCTAAATTAGCTGGATTAATACAATTCTGCAATCCTCAGGCAAAAACCATCCTCGATATATGCAACACATTTCATAAAACATTTTATTTTTATTAATATCTAAAAATCCCTTTAATGATTATGTTTACTTTTCCAGGGGTGTCTACACAGGATGGAGCATTTGGAAATTCCCTGCTGGGATGTGACCGGCCTGATGCTTCCTACATCTGCTGTGCTGTTGAATCCCGCCCCCAACCAGAGATCAGTACAGACAGAGCTGCTGTGTGTGTGTAAGAGACCTGCAGCTGCCACCAGAGAGAGTGAGAGACAGAGAATGAGAGGTGAGTGGGTGAGTGAGTGAGAGAAACACACACACCAGTAGTTGATGCAGGGAATTGACAATCAGCAGGGTTGATAATGACACAAGTAGGCTCAGCTGCTTCTTAGCACTGACAAAGACAGAGAGGAAGGAAAAAAACACCAGTAGCGGTAGTTCATGCAGGGAATGGAAAATCTACAGGGGTGGTAATCAAGTGTGAATGTGCTGCACTGAGAAAATACATAGCACCTCCTAACAAGGTGCCACACTACATACTCATGGCTGCTTTGCAGCACAAACAGGAATCTCAGAGTTTCATACAAATGTTTCAGCTGCCTGTGCTTCCTCCTGATTGGTCCAAACTAATTATGAAATTTATGCTAATTTAGCTTGGGTGTGGAGGGGGTGTTTCCTCTAAGTTTCAACTGTCAGAAATTACAAGTAATTTGTCTAACTTCAAGGTAAGTTTTTAAATGTTTTTCTTTTGACATTTTTTCATGCAAAAAATGTTTTCATTCACTACTGATTCTCTTCTATCAAATGCATTCATAATCCTGGATATTTAGATATGCCTTTAAATTTGCTGGAACGTGAATCATCCCACTTGAAGACAGTACAGTCACAGTTCATACATTTATATGTATTTTTTTAACACACTATGTTTTTAATTGAAAACTTAATGGTTTAAAAAAAAAGGAAAATTGTGTTTGTACTTTAAAGCATATTTCTTTAATAATTTCAGAACAATTGTCTTATAAACATTTATTGACCTACATGTCAGACATTGTATATTTGGAGCATGTGTTTTCTATTCTGTCATTGTAACTCTTTTATATATGTGAAAAGAAAAAAAAAGAAAACTTAATGGTCTATATTTGATAATAATTAGATAAAATTGTTAGAAAAAGCTACGGAGGAAACTGTTTGCTCCACCCCTAGTCTGACATTTTAAATAATATGGACAGAAACTTTTGTCAAGTGAACTAAAATAAATCATCTGTGTTTGCTTAGCCAATTTTTAATCGAAAGGATGCTTCTTATCATTAACACTTCTTAAAAGTAAAGCAAGAATACATTTTTTATCTCAGTTCTTGAATTTTGAATCTTGGACTTTGGGCAAAAATTAAAAAAAAAACCCTTGTATGTAAACTTTTAAACTCAAAGACAGGGCCCTCTACTTTTTACCATATGTTTAAATTGTATTTTCTTTGTACTTAACCCCTGTATGTTTTGTTTGTGCCGCTCAGTCGTTTCCGACTTTCTGTGACCTCATAGACCATAACACACCAGGCACATCTTTATGTCCATGGTCATGCTGATCCACTTGTTTTTCATGCAGAGATACTGGATTGGGTTGCCAGTTCCTTCTCCAGTGGGCTACAGCTTAAAGCTCCTGATATTCCTAGGTGGTCTCCCATCCAAGTACTGACAAGGCCCAACCCTGCATGGCTTCGGGGTGTTGTGACCTCTTTGTTCCCTGACTGGACTCAAACCCAGGTTGCAGCGGTGAAAGCACCAAATCCTAACTACTGGACCACCAAGGAAGCCCTGTATAGTGTTATGGAATATGTTAGCATGCTACAAAAAGTGGTAATAATAATAATAATTATGTCATGCTCAGTGTAAAAATAACATTTACACTTTACTTACTTCTCAACTTCTAGAATTTCTCTTTTTCTTCCTGTTGTATCTTATGTAAGATGCAAGTTTCACAGCTGCAACCTAAAGCCACACCCACATGAAAGGGGTTCACACTGCTCAGATACACAGCATTTCATCACTCTAATTAATTAGATTGGGGATAAAATGAATGAAGTCATCCGGGTAAAGCATGTGTATAAGACAAAAAAATGCAGAAAGAGTCCCTTTATATTTTCCTTGTGACATTTTCCCACTAATAATATAATTACCTGCTAAGAAGGTGTCAGGTGACCCAGACCGGCACTTATTTTTAGGAATGTTTCCCTGATAAATACTGTACCTGCACTTGTTCGTGAGTCAGTCTGTGACATTATAAATCAGAGGCAATGTGTAAAGGTGATTTATCAGTGAGAACGACCTGAAATCCATGTCCTTTCTCTGCTATCTGAACAAGAACTCAATTCTCCATATGATTAATGTGTTTCTTAATATTCACAGCGGCACCGTAACAGGAGGACGGCGGTGATTACATTTTTTTATTGGAGAGAATATTTGATAAGAAAAAACTAAGTAAGGACATTAACTCTGTAGTAGCGTATTGGGGAGACGATGGAGAGCCCAAGACATCTCCCCTTGGTCCAGCCAAGTAGGGGTCCAAGGCCAAGGAGACGGGAAGAGCGAAGAACCACAGGAAAAAACTTCATAAAAGTGTGTAATAAGCTATCAATATTTGCAGATGTGAATACTTTTTAAAGGACTACTGCAATTCCCTAACAACATAAGCTAGAGGTTTTAATTAGGCATTGGTCATTAAGAAAAGTTATATTAAATTTAAAAAAGCAATATTCAATATTACATTTACCTTCAAACATCGGTCTCAGCTGCTGCTTGTATCCCTTTACTATAAGGTCAATGAGGAGGTGTCTTTTTCTAGTGGGATATGCTAAATTTTTAGATACAAAGTGTACTAATGCAATAATATCTATTGGATGGAGACTTGTTTCCTTTGGCAACATGTTTTTTGCTGTTGGCTCACCCTATGGATGATTGTTGGTTCTCTATTCATAGCTGATTGTTCCTAAATACTTTAGACCAGTTTCTCAGATTCCCCACATCTTAATGACCTTATCTGGATTGAGACAAACACTCAACTGGACAATTTAGTCTTTGAAAATTAATTTAATGTTAAATTTTAAATATGAATATTAAATATGAATGTTATTATTGACCAATGTATAATTAAAATAACTAGCTCCTTGCTATGGCAGTGGTCCTTTAAGACACTTTGTGTGGATAGAAAATTAAATCTTGTCTGGCTTTAACACTTCCTGATAGCGTGGAGGGTGGGGGCTGTGGTTATCTTATCTCTCAGGGAAAGGAGAGGGAAGGGGAATTTGGAGCTTTTTGGATTTTGGCACCTGGACAGAGATGCCGAAACTCAGCAAATTAGCCTAAATTTGTGTGCAACCTCACTCCCAGGCGTCCTGCCATTCATGCTCTGTAAGTGTTTTTTTATTTTTAATTATTTTTTTTCTTGTTTTTCGATTTCCTCGGTTCGGCCGTTAAAGTCGAATATTTGCGAAGTCGTTTTTTGGCCCTGAGATTCCGAGGTCAGATTTTTTTTTTCTAAGTCCCGCTTTCCTCGACTGCTTGCAGGCTAAGTCCTGCGTGTTTCAATGCCTCAACTGCTCGCCTCGCAGGATGATGAGCACCCTTGGTGTGCTCCGAGCTCGGAATGCTTCTATGCACCAATGGCTCGCCTCGCTTAGTGAGGCTCGCAAGTGTGACGACAACTCGCTGTTTGACAACTATTATATGTGATGACTTTCCATTCATCCACGGACCGCAGCCAGGCAAATTTGTCTATGTCTCTGGCTGTACATATCCATAAGGTTTTCATGGTAAAGATACTGGAAAAAATTGACAGTTCCCCAGTGGACTGTGATTTGTCTGACCTCTCTGCTATGACCTGTCCATCTTGGGTGACCCTACATGATATAGATCACAGCTTCATTTAACTACACAAGCCCCTTCACCATGACAAGGTAACAATCCAGAAAGGAATATATATATATATAGTACACCCCGCACATTTGTGGAAATATTTTATTATATCTTTTCATGTGACAACACTGAAGACATGCCCCTCTGCTACAATGTAAAGTAGTAAGTGTACAGCCTGTATAACAGTGTAAATATGCTGTCCCCTCACAATAACTCAACACACAGCCATTAATGTCTAAACCATTGGCAACAAAAGTGAGTACACCCCTTAGTGGAAATTTCCAAATTGGGCCCAAAGTGTCAATATTTTGTGTGGCCACCATTATTTTCCAGCACTGCCTTAACCCTCATGGGCATGGAGTTCACCAGAGCCTCACAGGTTGCCACTGGAGTCCTCTTCCACTCCTCCATAATGACATCACGGAGCTGGTGGATGTTAGAGACCTTGCGCTCCCCCCACCTTCCGTTTGAGTCTGGAGACATGCTTGGCCAGTCCATCACCTTTACCTTCAGCTTCTTTAGGAATGCAGCGGTCATCTTGGAGGTGTGTTTGGGGTCGTTATCATGTTGGAATACTGCCCTGCGGCCCAGTCTCTGAAGAGAGGGGATCATGCTCCGCTTCAGTATGTCACAGTACGTGTTGGCATTCATGGTTCCCTCAATGAACTGTAGCTGCCCAGTGCCGGCAGCACTCATGCAGGCCCAGACCAAATATATATACACATATGTGTGTATATGTTTTCTATAATCGGTTGTACTGATTCCCTCCTATATTCATTTACCTAATTATGCCAGATGCAGCCTCCACTCTCACTGCATCTCAAGATCAAACTTAGCGTTTCATCTCATATCAGTGTTTTTCTGCTCATTGTGCCGTATCTGTTTATCTGTAATTTAGGGATTATTTCAACTACATTTCCTCAGTATCGATGTATACTTTTGGTGGTGGGAGTGTCATGGTCTGGGCCTACATTGTAGCAGAGGGTCATTTCCTCAGTGTTATCACATGAAAAGATATAATAAAATAATTACAAAAATGTGAGGGGTGTGCTGACTTTTGTGAGATACGGTATATAAAATATTTTATACTACCCTCTTTGGTCATTTTAAAATGTGGGACATATGCCCTGCGTTCAATAACTATCACTGGTATAAATATTCATTTGGATGTTGGATGCCCTCTAATTTAGCAGACTTCAATAATTCTGAGTTAGAAAAGCTCTCAGATTCAGGATGCAATTAAATCATCATAAAGTGTTCTTCATGTTATTAAGAGGTCGTTTCCATAGTACAAATTAAACCCTAGCTAAATGAGTCTTGTTTGAAAGCAATAATGCAAGTGATATTGGTCCATTTTGCAGCTAATAGGAGCTTTGCTCTGTGTTTATTTGCTGATTTAACTCAATTTGAACAAAGCTCCATCCAAACATATTTTTGACCAAGCCAATAAAGCCAATGTTTCTGTTTTAATATCACAAATGAAATATGAAAGGGACAAAATAAATCACCGAAACTGCAGAAACCATTAGGCAGAAGGTTGAAAATCATGTAAAATTTAATTTACATTTTTTAAATTGATCAAGAACTGACTTTTATATTGTCGGTTTTAGTTGTTGCTCGGATAGCCCCCGAGCTCCTCCGACATGGACCTGCCTAGATAATGACTCACAGGCTCTGATTGGTTAGTTTTGACCTTTATTGATGTTTTATACTCACTTTTATCAGATAGTGATAGTATAAATGTTAATGTTGCTGTCTTTCATATAGAAGGCTGAGGGTTCAAATCCAATTTTTTTTCTTCTCCCATTAATTTTTTTTATAGTTTGTGGTTGGGTTTCTCTCTTGTGGTGAAGAGATTTGCTATAGCTACGTAATTCTTAGCTGCTTAGAGAGCCAGACTGAACATGGGCAAGGGTGCTACTTAATAGATATCGACAGGAATCTTTAATGAGGGCTTGTTGAAAGCCACATGATGATGAAAAAAGATGTGTCCTTGGACATGGGCAATGATGCTACTTAATAGATATCGACATGAACCTTTAATGAAGGCTTGTTGAAAGCCACATGATGATGAAAAAAGATGTGTCCTTGGACATGGGCAATGATGCTACTTAGTAGATATGGGCCCAAATCTACAATTAGGGCTTATTGAAAGCCATATAGTGATGAAAAAGGTGTGACCTTGGACATGGGCAAGGACGCTGCTTAGTAGATAAGGACAAAATCTGCAATGAGGGTTTGTTTAAGGCCACATGGCGGTGAAAAAGGCGTGACTTTGGACATGGGCAAGGACACTGCTTAGTAAATATAGGCCAAAATATTCAATGAGGGTTTGTTAAAGCCGAAAAAGTGTTACCTTGGGCATGGGCAATGACACTGCCTGGTAGATGGAGAGCAAAAATCTGCAAATGTGGGGCTTGGTGGAAGCCACAAAACAAGGAATCGCCGAGAAGCATCCTCCAAGCACAGGCTCAAAAGCTAACTGAGGTGTGCAAGGAAGAGGTGGACCTGAAGAGCTTATGAAATGTGGGACAAGGCCCCTCCTACTACTCCCAGGTAACACCTGGATATTTTTATAAACCTATTTCAAATAGGTTTATGCTGTAACCTATTTAAAAATAAATAACAAATGGTGGGTTTCACAAATCAAAGGCAGTTGATGTAACCGCTGTGCCATTTTTATACAACTAACAATAATGGATTCTAATGTTCTGCACCAGCCGATGCAGCTCATTAAGTATTTAGCTAATTAAGTGGAGGATAGAAGCAGTCTATACTCTCTTACACAATTTATTCTAGTACATTATAGCTTCAGGAACCCTTATGTTCAAGCTTATATGATCTGGACCTGACTGGAGAACCACAATGTAATTAACTTAACACCCGCTCCATCAGTTGTCCGTTATTTACAGTTAATTCAGGATTTTCAGTATGAGGTGAATACGATATATGATACAGTATGCTATACAATACAGTGCGTAATATAATATTACTTTACCCTATTATAGAGGGAAGGTTCATCTGGTATGTTTCCATATTTACCTGGAGATAATACAAGGTGTGCTTACCTGTAAGGGATCTATAGGGAAGGAAGTGCTTGTGTGTATTACCCTTAGACTCACCTTCTAGGGTCTTTGGGAACAGAGGGTCCACAAGTCCCCTATAGGATGAAGGAGCGTCTATAATTAGCTAGTCAATGCCCAGTGACACACAGAGCTACATGCAGGTTTTAGATTGGCTTATTTTATCTAATGGGAATGTTTATTGCGGTATAGAAAACGTATGTGCCATTCAATAAAGAGAGAATTGATCAGGAGACATATACCTGGACTATATTATATACCTAATGTTATGGCTCATGTAAAGGGCTTTCCTTCTACTGGATCCTGAGGATGCCGAGATCTGCTGGCGGCTCCAGCCACCTGTTTTAGGTGGAATCCCTTGACAAGACACAGGGCCTTAACAGTATCACTTCCAACTCTGATCCAATCCCTGTTCTGTCACAGATATAAACTCATTATGACTTCACTATGGGCCTCATTCAAATGTGATTTGGCCAATTGAATAGGGCTCTATATAAGCACATAGCATTTTTTTTTATAGAAGTTTTTAGTTAGTGAAGACCTTGCTTTTGGATAGATGTTCACTAACTAAAAACTTCTGTATAGAGCTTATATATAGCCCTATTCAATTGGCCAAATCGCATTTGAATGAGGCCCTATATGTCTAACTCGTAGCTATTCCATAGACAATAACAATATTAGCTAATTATTCTCAATCTGCTGCATTGAGACTATTTAGTAATTTGATTTTAAGCAGAAAGGGATCAAGACATCATATCAAGGCCCAAAGGGCACAGCCTATTGACCTATTTATGTGAAATGCTCTGCGGAGGATATTACAATTTTAGAAGCTATCACACTTTTAAAATTTAGTTTTTGATTTATAGTTGCAGCTTTAGGAGTTGAATTAATTATTAATTAAAAAATTATAATGCCTTTAAAAGAGCATTACTAAAGAGTTTTCTGCATGGAAAATACTGCTACAAATGTGCAAAAGTATTAGAAATGCAGCTTTGCAGCACTGCCAGAATTTCTGATTTGGGAGCATCAACATCAGCCAATCAGAGTAAGGGGCAGGGGCGGCCCGTCCATTGGGGCGTCAGGGCAAACGCCCCCCCAAATATTTTCTTCACCCTGCAATAAAAAAAACACAACAATGTATTAGTATAACCCAAAAACAAATAAATATAAGGTGTACATCATCATTTCAAGTCTAAATAGTATTAAAAATGAAGTAAAGTTAGAAAAGGGACACTGTCACTTTAAAATAACCCTTGCGCTACATTAACTAATGCTGTGTATCTATCGCCCCCTGCCTGCACCCTGTGTGATCAAATTACAATAGTTATACACTGTGTACACTAACCTTTAGACTCTTCTCTCTCTTCAATGAGTCCTGGCCTGGCCCCCTGACCGTTAATGCATGCCGCCCACCATCACAGTGACGATATGCATGGGCGGTCATAAATGTATCAATTAATAAATGACAGTCTTCCATCATTGACCAATCAATGATGGAAGGCTGTCCAGTTACTAAGTGATCAATCTAAACCCACCCAGACCGTTAGCCCTGAGCGCCCGCCAGCAAATAGGGCCTTGAGTTTAAATTTTGATTGACTGATACAGTCAATAAAACCACCAGTTCCCTGTCCCTTCCCCCTTTCTGTTTCCTGACCCTGGTCACGCTGAGACTGAGAGACCTCCCTGGCTGAATCTACTCATCTGCTCTGCCTGCCTAACACAGTAAGTCTACCTGCCTGGCACCTGCCCTGCCCCTGCCCCTGGCCAAACCAAAACCCCTAGTAGCCCCTAATAAAAGTTAGGGGTGACCAGTTACCCCCAGTCCCCCACTATGCCTGCCTAGCCTGCCAGTGCCACCTACCCAGCCACCCACCAACTACCACCGACGACCCCAGCCATCACCCCCATGTGGCCTGTGCCACCCCCGATCAGGCCTGCCCTATGCTAGCCTAGCTATGCCATCATGCCACCACCGGATTACACCGATCACGGGATCGGGGTAGTCGGGTGGTGAGCGGGGTGGCACAGGCCCACATGGGGGTGATCGGATCACCCCCTTGATGAGGCCTGTGCCACCCCTGATGACCTCCATGTTGCTGCCCTATGCCACCCCCGAGGCCCGATCACCACCGGGCCCCCGGCACCACCCCGATGCGGCCTATGCTACCCCGGGTATTCGGGCAGTGAGCGGGGTTGACCAGGCCACATGGGGGTGGATGTTCACCCCCATGAGGCCTGTGCCACCCCTGGTCGTGGCCTATGGGCGACCGATGGGCGCCTGACCGTGACCGACCCCACCCTGGATGAACAAACTACCTACCCCCCCCTATTTTTATTCCATTTTTAGAAGTAACAGGCATGTATATGTGCCTGTCACTTCTAAAGATAAAATAAAAATAAGGGAAGGGAAAAAAAAATACAGTAAAAAGTAAAAACATTATTACAATTAAACAGTAAGCTAACACATTGTTAGTACAGTTAGTAACACATTTTTAAACAAAAATAAACAGCTTTAAACAAACATTAAAAATAAAATAAAATAAACAACAGCACATACTTACCTGTAAAATTGACCCCTCCAGCGTTGGCCTTCTGTCCTCTCTGGATATAGATAGTCATGAAAAATAAATAATCCATGTTGATTGAAGCCAATGGTCAAAATAAAATAATCCATGTTGATTGAAGCCAATGATCAAAAATAAAATAATCCATGTTGATTGAAGCCAATGATCAAAAATAAAATAATCCATGTTGATTGAAGCCAATGATCAAAAATAATCCAATCTTGATTGAAGCCATTGTCCATCCATCCATTCTGGCCCATTGAAAGAGGCCTCCACAAAAAAAAACCGACGCTCTAAAAAAAAAAAAAACAACACACTAAAAGAGCTCCTCCTACAAGGAGCCCCTCCCGCGATTAATTGTTTTTTTCCCACGGTCTGCTATATATACTAATTTTTGAAGGACTCTGATTGGCTGAAATTTTTGATTGACATCGATTTCAACCAATGAGAGTCTTCAAAAAATTAGCAAATCAGCAAGCAGGTATGGAAGCCTGTAAGGGTAAAAAAGGTTAGTGTGAACTTGTTTGACCCTGTATGTATTATACATATTACAGGGCTATTTTATGTGATATACATGTTACAGGATAATATCCTGTAACATGTATAGCCAAAAAATAGCACTGTAATATGTATAACAAATAAAGTGTAATAGAAATGCATGAACAATATAATATACCATGTAATAAAGAACATCAATTAATCAAATAATAAATATCAATTAATATATATTGTTGTATGTATATGTTTATGTATATTTATGTGTAATTTTTTATATATATATATATATATATATATATATATATATATATATATTTGGATATATATATATATATATATATATATATATATATATATATAAAAATTAATATCAAAATATCACAATAAATAAATATATATATATATATATATCAATTTGATATATATATATATATATATATATTTATTTATTGTGATATATTGATATCAATTTTTATATATATATATATATATATATATATATATATATATTTATTTATTTATTGTGATATATTGATATCAATTTATATATATATATATATATATATATATATATATATATATATTTATTTATTGTGATATATTGATATCAATTTATATATATATATATATATATATATATATATATATATATATATATTTATATATATTATTTTTTTTGGGCCTATATGTTATTTAAGGTTTTTAAGGTACGGTTGGGGCCTATATGGTCCCAATTTGATATTTAAGGTTTTTAAGGTACGGTTGGGGCCTATATGGTCCCAATTTGTTATTTAAGGTTTTTAAGGTACGGTTGGGGCCTATATGGTCCCAATTTGTTATTTAAGGTTTTTAAGGTGCGGTTGGGGCCTATATGGTCCCAATTTGTTATTTAAGGTTTTTAAGGTGCGGTTGGGGCCTATATGGTCCCAATTTGTTATTTAAGGTTTTTAAGGTGCGGTTGGGGCCTATATGGTCCCAATTTGTTATTTAAGGTTTTTAAGGTGCGGTTGGGGCCTATATGGTCCCAATTTGTTATTTAAGGTTTTTAAGGTGCGGTTGGGGCCTATATGGTCCCAATTTGTTATTTAAGGTTTTTAAGGTACGGTTGGGGCCTATATGGTCCCAATTTGTTATTTAGGGTTTTAAGGTGCGGTTGGGGCCTATATGGTCCCAATTTGTTATTTAAGGTTTTTAAGGTGCGGTTGGGGCCTATATGGTCCCAATTTGTTATTTAAGGTTTTTAAGGTGCGGTTGGGGCCTATATGGTCAAAATTGGTTTTTTAAGGTTTTTAAGGTGCGGTTGGGGCCTATATGGTCACACTTGCTCTTTTAAGGTTTAAAACGTTATGGTTTGGGTCTTAAACGTTCTAATGTTTTTTTTTTTGTTTTCTATAACTTCCCAGGTGCAAACTATCTGTGGAATCAGATTTCTTTGGACTCGTTGGTTGACTTACTGGACGTGAATACCCCGAGAAGGAGCGTCAACTGTTGGTGAGTATATGGTCACACTTGGACTTTTAAGGTTTTAAAAGTTACGGTTTGGGTCTTAAACGTTCTAATGTTTTTTTTTTTGTTTTCTATCACCCCCCAGGTGCAAACTATCTGTGAAAGCAGATTTGTTTGGACTCGTTGGTTGACTTACTGGACGTGAATACCCCGAGAAGGAGAGTCAACTGTTGGTGAGTATCATTGCCTTTAATTTTCTGTCCATGTGTATAGGTGCAAATTTGATGTTGATGTAGTCTTGTCACATGAGGGTTTGCAATCTGTAATGTATACCAATGAAATCAACACACTGTTATTTTAAAGTAATTTTGTGACATAATATAAATTAATATACCGTGATCTCTTTCTTTTATTGGTATCAATATCAGAAATGAATACTATTGACTCTCTACTTGTGAAGCCTTTCGCCACCCTAACCTATGAGGAGAAGGTGGAAGTAAAACGGTTAGGAGCTGACCAACCAGAGATAAATCTGCAGCAAATCGCAAGAGATAGAGGGAAGCAATATGTCCGTAATTTCAATACTGAATGGTACAAGAAGAACGACTGGCTTTCTGGAAGCGTTTCTAGGAAGTCCTTATATTGTTTCCCATGCATCCTATTTGGTGGTGACGCTGCTTGGACCAAAACTGGAGTGACTGACGTCAAACATCTAGCTGACAAATTGGCAAAACACAAAAGTTCTAAAGCTCACTTGGATAACAGGATCAAGTTTGAGATGCTTGGACAGGCGAACATTGCTGTTCAACTGGACCAAGGATACCAAGTCAGCATTCAAAAACACAACGAAGAAGTGGCTAAGAACCGGTACATCCTTTCGAAGATAATTGATTGTGTTCGCTTTTGTGGCGCCTTTGAACTGGCATTAAGAGGACACGACGAGAGTGAAACATCGCTAAATCCAGGAGTGTTTAGAGGCCTGGTGGATTTGGTTGGCAGTATCGATAGTGCAATGGAACAGCATTTGAAGACTGCAACTGTGTTTAAGGGCACTTCCAAAACCGTGCAGAATGAGCTACTGGACTGCATGCATGAAGTTATAAAGGAAGTGATTCACCAAGAGCTTAAGGAAGCCCAGTTTGTGGCAATCCAAGCGGATGAAACAACCGATATTTCCGCTAGGACACAGTGCGTTGTAGTCTATCGCTACATTGACAAGAAGCATCAAGTGGTGGAAAGATTTGATGGCTTCACGGAAATGAAATCAACGGATGCAGACTCCATTGCTGCTGTTGTGCTGGAAACACTGAATACTGAAGACAAGAAGAAACTCATAGCTCAAAGCTATGATGGTGCCAGTGTGATGCGTGAAGATCAAGGAGGAGTTCAAAGAAAAATAAAAGACGTGTACCCGAACGCACACTACATCCATTGCTATGCTCACCAACTGAACCTAATAATGGAGAAAGCAGTTTCAAGGATTGGAAGAGTTAGAGTTTTTTTTTCAAACATAGGCGGCATACCATCTTTTTTTTCACGCTCTCCAAAAAGGACTGGAGTTCTGGATGAGGTAGTTGGTAGAAGACTTCCAAGAGGTGCACCGACACGATGGAACTTCAACGTTAGGACCGTGAACGTGATCTACGAGAACAGAGATGCGCTACTTGAGTGTTTCCAGACAATTGAAGCATGTCTAAACTTTAAACCAACATCTATACGGGAAGCCGCAGGTTTCATTGGAATGCTGGAAGACAGGGAGTTCCTTTACTTCCTTAAATTATTTCATTTAATAATGCCACATGTAGACATCCTCTATAGTCAGCTTCAGAAGCGAGACACGGATACTGTTTATATCAAAAAAGTCACAGAAGACTTTGTCGCCAGCATCCAGAAAATCCGTAATTCTGTGGAAGAGATAGAAGCAAGTTTGCCAAGCGATCTAACAGTCAACAGACGGAGTGCGGAGATCTCAACCTTGAGACAACTTTCAAGAGAGGTATGTGACATAGTGGTGGTTCATGCAAAAGAACGTTTTTCATTTTCAAATCACCTAGTCAGTGCCAAACTTGTTCAAAGTGACTTGTATAAAACCCATGACACTTGCTTTCCAACCCAAGCTCTGGAAGACACCGTGCAAGCATATCCAATACTGAAGAAGGAACAATTACGCACTGAGCTGTCACTTCTGTATGGGAAGACAGAGTTTCATACTTGTACAAGTGCTGTTGCTCTGCACAAATTTTTTCCATCAATTTAATCTGCAGAATGATTTCACAGAGACAGTAAAATTATTAAGAATCCTGATTACAACACCAATGACTACTGCAGAATCAGAAAGATGCTTCTCAACATTGAAGAGGATAAAAACCTTTTTAAGAAGCACCATGTCCCTGGAGCGGTTGAATGCATTGGCGATGCTCTCAATGGAAAAGCAACTGATTTCCGAGATCCCACACTTCAATGAAAAAACCATTGAGAAGTTTTGTTCTTTGAAAGATCGCCGTGCAAAATTAAAATACAAGTGATTGAAGCAAAGAAGAATGCATACCCCCAAGGTGTGCAAAGATAAACTGCGTTAAGCAGCACCACCTCACACTACCAAACATAACTAGTGGTAAGTAAAGTATGAACGGTGTGTGGGTGTGCATATGGAAGGAGCTATGAAAGGTGTGTGCATGGTCAGTAACAATTGTTGAAGCCTTGGCGTGGTTTGAAGGAATTGGAGGCACTTCCAAGGGTAGCTGTCACTTGTGTACAGGAAGCAAGAATTCCATGTCTGTACAAGTGCTGTTGCTCTGCAGCAACTTTAGCATCAATTTAATCTACATAATTTAACAGAGTGAGTGAAGCTATAAGGAATCCTGCTTACAACAACGAAGACTACTAAAGAACCAGAAAGATGCTTCTCCACATTGAAGAGGATCAAAAAAGTAATTAAAAAGCACCATGGCCCTGTAGCGGTTAAATGCATTGGTTTGAAGGAATTGGAGGCACCTTCAAGGGTACGTAAAGTTCTCAGAAATGGCACCACCTCACTACCAAAAATAACTAGTGGTAAGTAAAGTATGAATGGTGTGTGGGTGTGCATATTGAAGGAGCTATGAAAGGTGTGTGAATGGTCAGTAACAATTGTTGAAGCCTTGGCGTGGCGTTACTGCTCATATGGTTATCCATATGCTAATTCAACGTGTTTGTTTGACATTGATTATTGTGTGGTCTAAACAGAAGTGAAATGTTGTTGTTTTCTTGAATCCCAAGATCCACTGGTTTGGGCCTATGCAGTGCTGATTGGTCTTCTAAGGTATGTTTGAGGCCTATATGGTCCCACTTGGTCTTCTAAGGTATGTTTGGGGCCTATGGTCACACTTGGTCTTCTAAGGTATGTTTGAGGCCTATATGGCCACACTTGGTCTTCTAAGGTATGTTTGGGGCCTATATAGTTCCACTTGGTCTTCTAAGGTATGTTTGGGGCCTATGGTCACACTTGGTCTTCTAAGGTATGTTTGGGGCTTAGATAGTCACACTTGGTCTTCTAAGGTATGTTTTGTGCCTATATAGTCACACTTGGTCTTCTAAGGTATGTTTGGGGCCTATATAGTTCCACTTGGTCTTCTAAGGTATGTTTGGGGCCTATGGTCACACTTGGTCTTCTAAGGTATGTTTGGGGCTTAGATAGTCACACTTGGTCTTCTAAGGTATGTTTTGTGCCTATATAGTCACACTTGGTCTTCTAAGGTATGTTTGGGGCCTATAGTCCCACTTGGTCTTCTAAGGTATGTTTGGGGCCTATATAGTCACACTTGGTCTTCTAAGGTATGTTTGGGGCCTATATAGTCACACTTGGTCTTCTAAGGTATGTTTGGGGCCTATATGGTTCCACTTGGTCTTTTAAGGTTTTGAAAGTATGGTTTTGTTCTTGAATGGTCTGATTGATTTGCTTGTTTTCTTTCAACCCCAGGTGCAAACCCTATGTGCCTGCAGATTTGTTTCTACTCATTGGTCAACTTAATGAACATGAATACCCTGAGAAGAAGAGCCGACTAATGGTAGGTGTCACTCCTTTAATTTTTCTGTTAATACGTATAGGTGCAATTATGATATTGCTGTAGTCTTGTCACATGAGTTTTTTCAATCTATATTGTATACCAATGAATTTAACACATTGTTACTTTACTTCTTGACATTTCTGCATTGCAGATCATGTATTTCAATGGGCTTCACAAGCATAAGGTCATTGGGCGGGGCTTATAAAGGTCATTATGACGTCAGGGGGAGGAGTTATAAAAATGGGTGTGGTTTGAAAAAGGGGGAGTGGCTATGTTTCGCCCTGTCGCCCCTCCAACTTGAAAAGTCACCAGCCGCCACTGGTAAGGGGAGTATATTATTTTTTAGCAGAATTCCAAAACCCTTTTGCAGAATGCTTAAAAGTAAAGTATGTTTTTCATGCAAAAGAAAAACATTTGTAAAGCTAAACCCCTTCCCTTTAAATGAATGCACCATCTTCTCCCTTAATATATCTAATTCTTACCTTAGTATATTTATATACATTTTTAAATATAAATATATAAATATTTGCTTTGAAGGTAGTTAGATAGTATCGAGGAGGAATATTTCACTTCTCTCACACCATGGAGTGTGATAGGTTAGGACGTGGCCATTATTATATCGTACAGTACAAGGGGGCTGCTTCTTCTCAGGGGTGCCAATTTATACACAAATGCCAGTACGTTTTTTTTTTTCTATATTATATAGATACATAAAGATACAGTAATACATTACTACATTAATACATATACTCTCAATGACTTAAAACATAAAATAACAATATTCAGTTATATACTTACTTTCAAAGATTACCCTCAGCTGCTGCTGGTCATTCCCAATATAAGATCAACATTATGCTCTACTTGCTTACTTGCTGGGTTAAAGTGGTTTCCCTTGGCAACAAGATTTTGCTGTGAACCATTAATTGTTTAGTTTTTTGTCTAAATGAATTGTTTTTATAATCACTCAAACATGTCTCTCAGCCAAAAACACCTTGATGGCCTTATCAGGATGGAGACAATCAGCTCAACTGGAGGCTGATACTGATGTTTTAAAGTGAATTTAATATTACATATTGTTGTTATAAAACATTAAGTATGACTTTTATTAAATGATCAGTGCATTATTGAAACAAACAACTAGCTCCTCCTTGTGATAGCATTGCATTCAGATAAGGAGGATGCAAGACATAAGACTGCAGAGTATATGTTTGGAGGACACATCTCAATATAATATACACTCTGAGGATGGGGTAGGTAAAATGGGAAGAGAAAGAGACAAAAAATGGAGACATGGCTGGATTACACATTAGGCCAACTAGGTAGCCGCCCAGGGGCACTTCCCTGTGGGAGGTGCCACTTCTTAAAAAATGGTTCCTGGCTTAAAAAAAATGAAATGTTGCAGTTCATAGACTGGCTACTAGGGGGTAACCACCTAGAACAAGAGAGTTACAACAGGAAAAGGAACTTACACGTACAGAAAAGGTAAAAATGGCTCCGTGCATACCTTGCATACTCACTCACAGGGACTCCTCCACTTCACTGCCTAGGGGCTCCAAAAAGGTAGATACAGGCCTGAATGGAGACATGATAGAAAATAAATTACTTTGACTAATAGCTTTCCATTCATTAGCGATGTCACTGGTGTGTTGCTTAGATTTTACATTAACTTCAAGAACGATTTTATGACTGTGCCAGTGATAGAAGATGGTTCACTGATACTTATTTACCAACATAGTGTGAAGAAGTATAACAATTTATTTTTACAAATAAGATTTTACTAGAAACCGTTTTTTATTTAAGTAAAGCGCATTGGAAAGTTGTTTATCTTACTAGATACAATTATACCTTTTTCATACAATTATTCTTTACTGGGTGGTTTCATTTTATTTTCTGAAAGGATTAAGTCTGCTACTTTCTCAGCAAACCATGCCCTTGTAAGCTAATGAGATTTCCATTAGTACCTGTGAAAGCTCTGGCAGCTTTAGCTACAGCATTGTGTGGCTAGAAACTTTTTATCTCCTATTTTTTACCAATAAGATTTTACTAGAAATGCATTGGAAAGTTGTTTATCTTACTAGAATATCTTTAAAATACCATTATCTTCAGTTTTTCCATATGATCTTTTGAATAATTAATCTTGATAACGGGCAACATGTTTTGGAAAACAAAAATAAAGACACTAAACTAAACACTTAAAATGTTTTATTTTTTGATACAATTATTTTTTACTGGTTGGTTTCATTTTCTTTTCTGAGATGATTATTTCTGCTGCTTTCTCAGCAAGCCATGTATTTGTTACCTAATGATATTTCCATTATTCCTATTAAAAGCTCATGCAACAGCATTGTGTGGCTAGAAGCTTTTTTTCTGCATTGAAAGTCTCCTCCTACGTCAGGAAGCTGATCAAGAGAAAAAACGGTAGATTCCAGAATATAAAATTTAATAATTTTGACAATTTTTACATTCTACAATTTGTCTATTTGCAAGACCGATTCTTTCAAACAGAATAATTTGAATATAGGACTACAATGGTTCTTTATCCACATAATAATGTTGACTGAAATCTTATCAGTCCTTTGGCTGATTGCTAAAAAATAGAATTTGAAAGCTTATTCTTAAAATCAGTCAGATAGTCTCGTCAGACAGATCGTTTTCAAGATTTAATGGAAATATGAAGAGCTGCTTCAATTATTTAACAGTACATAGTTATGATTACAAAATGAGGCAATCTGTGAGCCGCGGCAGCTTTGCGTCCTGCAGAGGTGATTCTTAGACATCGGATAGTGCCAGGAACCCGATGGAAACAGATATATATCATTGGGGAACAGGATGCGAGGCTGAAGTAGTGGAATTAGGAAGCTTTCCTCTGTCGCCAGTTGTGAGAAATTACAGCCATACTTAGCAGAGACTCTCAAGTTTCAATAAAGAGGTCGGATGTCGAACACATTCTGTCGTTTTAGAGATTTATTTTTAGAACATATTTGCATTTTTTACCTGTAGATCATAACATAAAATCTATTCAATTCTATTAAAGTGATACCGGTAAATGTAAGATAAGGATGGAGCCTCAGTATAATGGTCCACTATTGACTCAAATTCATAATATGCTTGTCAAGGAGGGTCTTACTACCAGATGATCATCATCATTTCCATAAAAAAAAAAAATACTTTGATTTTACTATCATAACCTTGACCTGGTTAGTCATGTGTCTTGGTTCCCCTTCTGTGGATCTCTTGGGCTATTTGTTGACCATTTCCCCAAAGCCGTCAGGATTCCTCAGTTCCAACTTCAATTAAGCTAGTTCCCTTCCGCGGACTTCTTGGTCTATTTGTTGACCATTTCCCCAAAGTCAGCAAGCTTCCTCCGTTCGAACTTCAATTACCCGGGTTCCACAATCTAGTCTTTCTCCATTACTGCTTCTTATGGATGGTGGAGCAAGCTCTAAGACAATGGAATCAAGGTTGCAACATGTGAACCAGTCCATCCTATGGCATAATAAAGAAGTCTTGGCCATGTTGAGTAAGAGGTTTGGAGCTGAATGTATGGAAAATGTGCAAAGGTTTCACTATATGTACATGTGGTTGAATGCTCTAAGACAGGGGTCCCCAAACTACGGCCCGCGGGCCACACCGGCCCGCCATGGTCCTGAACCCGGCCCCACCTGCCCCTTCCCCCAGACCCATACGTCGCTTTGTGTCTCCACAGCTGCAGCCCCTGCTGACACCTCCTAGTCATCTGACTAGGCAGAGCAGGGGCTGACCCAGGGAGGAGCCACCAGGGGGAGGAGCCACCCACCAGCAGCATGAAGGATAGGTAAGGTGAGGGGGTTGTGAGGGAGAGATACAGACATATAGACAGACAAGGGCGAGTGAGGTAGAGAGACAAGGGGAGTGAGGGAGGGTGACAGACAGACAAGGGGGAGTGAGGGAGAGAGAGAGACAAGGAGGAGTGAGGTAGAGAGACAAGGGGAGTGAGGGAGAGAGATAGACAGACAGACAAGAGAGAGTGATCGAGCGACAGACAGAAAGACAAGGGGGAGTGAGGTAGATAGACAAAGGGAGTGATGGAGAGAGAGAGACAGACAGGCAAAGGGGAATGATGTAGAGAGGCAAGGGAAGTGAGGGAGAGAGAGAAAGACAAAGGGGAGTGAGATAAAGAGACACGGGGAGTGAGGGAGGGAGAGAGACCTACAGACAAGGGGGAGTGAGGGAGAGAGAGAAACAGACAAGGGGGAGTGAGGTAGAGAGACAAGGGGAGTGAGGGAGAAAGATAGAGATAGATATGGGGGAGTGAGGCAAAGAGACCAGGGGAATGAGATAGAGAGACAAGGGGAGAGAGGGGGGAGAGACAGACAAGGGGGAGTGAGGTAAAGAGACAAGGGGAGTGAGGGAGGGAGAGACAGACAGACAAGGGGGAGTGAGGTAGAGAGACAAGGGGAGTGAGGGAGGGAGAGTGACAGACAGACAATGGGGAGTGAGAGAGAGAGAGACAAGGAGGAGTGAGGTAGAGAGACAAGGGGAGTGAGGGAGAGCGAGAGATAGACAGACAGACAAGATAGAGTGATCGAGCGACAGACAAACAGACAAGGGGGAGTGAGGTAGATAGACAACGGAGTGATGGAGAGAGAGAGACAGACAGGCAAAGGGGAATGATGTAGAAAGGCAAGGGAAGTGAGGGAGAGAGAGAGTGAGAGAGAGAGAGAAAGACAGACAAGGGGGGGTGAGGTAGAGAGACAAGGGGAGTGGGGAATAGAAAGACACAGGAGGACATACAAGGGGGGTGAGGTCGAGAGACAAGGGTATTGAGGGAGAGAGAGAGATAGACGGACAAACAAGGGGGGTGAGGGAGAGACAGACGGACAGACAAGGGGCAGTGAGGTAGATAGACAAGGGGAGTGAGGGAAAGAGACATGGGGGAGAGAGGAAGGAAAAGAAAGAAAGGAGAGAGAGGAGTGAGGGAGATGGATAGAGACTGAGAGAAAGTAGAGATAGGGATGGAGAGAGAAATGGAGATAGGGAGGGGGAGAGAGAGGAGAGATAAAGATGAAGAGGAGAAAGAGAGAAGAAAGAGGGAGAGCGAGAGAGAAGGGAGAGGGAGGTGTAGATATAATGAAAGGAGAGAGAGGGGGATGAGAAAGGAGAGAGAGATGAAGGAAGATAGAGCGGGAGAGAGAGAGAGAAGGGAGAAGGAGAGAGAGGGGAGAGGGAAAAGGGGGAGAAATAAAGAGATAGACAGAAGGGAGGAGAGGAAGAAGGGAATGACAGAAGTTAAAAGGAAAGGGGGAGAAGGAGAGGGAGAAAGTGAGAAGGAGAGAGAGAGCAAGAAGGGAGATGGAGAAGAATTCGAAAGAGGGAGCAGGGAGAGGGAAAAGAGAAAGAGAGTTGTAGAGAGAGGGAGAAGGGAGAGAGAGAAGTAGAGAGAGGAAAAAGAGAGAAGGGAAAAGGAAAGATAGGAACAAGGGACAAGGGAGAGAGAATGAAAAGAGAGGCAGAAGTAGCAAGAGGGAGAGCAAGGGTGAAGGAGAGATAGAAGAGAGGGAAAGGGGAGAGGAAGAGGGAGTAGGGAGATGATAATGAGAGAGAGGGAAGAGGGAGAAGGGTGCGAGAGAAGCAGAGAGAGGGAGAAAGAGAGAGAGAGGAAAAAGGGACACGGGAGAGAAAGAAGGGAGAGGGATAAGTAGCAAGAGGGAGAGGAAGGGAGAAGGCGAGATAGAAGAGAGGTTATAGGGAAAAGGAAGAGGGAGAAGGTACGAAAAAAAGGGAGGGATATATATATACTGTATAGGAACTTTTTCATATTTTTTCAAACTATAGTCCGGCCCCCAACAGTGTCTGAGGGACAGTGAACTGGCCACCTGTTTAAAAAGTTTGAGGACCCCTGCTCTAAGACAATGGCCAATCTGAAATGTAGGCACCCACCATAATAAGGACTTTACAACCCAAACAGGTCAGCAACATATCATCCCCCATGTTAAATCCCTATGGTTTTAATGGCTGCAAGAAGTAGGTTGGTTATGATTGGTGGATTGCAGCAAAGTGCGTAAGAAGGGATTTTTGTTGTGAATTCGTTCAGTCATGTTCAACTCTCTGTGACCATAGGGACCACAGCAAGCAAGGCACATATGGTTGTGTAAATCCATAAAGGTTTTCTTGGTAAAGATACTGGAATGGTTTGCCAGTTCCTTCTCAAGTGGACCATGATTTGTCTGACCTCTCTGCTATGACCTGCCCATCTTTGGTGACCCTACATGTTGTAACTCCCAGTTTCATTGAAGTACACAATCCCCTTCGCCATGACAAGGTAGAGATCCAGAAGTGGCAAGAAGGATTAATTTACCCAAATTAACCTAGTTCCATAAGCCAGGCTTTCTCCATTGTGGAGCAAGCTCTAAGACAATGGAAGGAAGGTGGGATATAGTGAACCAGTCCACATTATGGCAAAAATAAAGAAATCTTGGCCATGTTGACCAAGAGGTTGGGAGCTGGATCTATGGAAGATGTGTTTATAATCTTTCACTATATGTGTATGTGGTTGAATGTTCTAAGACAGTGGCCAGTCAGACACATTAAGAACTTTACAACCCAAACAGGTGAGCACTGTATCATGTTTTGTTATATAAATGTTTAGATGTATTCTATGGACTCCAGCTCGCAAATTCCGACCGCAAGGCCGAACATGTAAACCCTGCCTTTTTAAGTCTGACCTCAGGTGGCGTGATCATATGAGCTGACATTATTCAATCAAGCCCTTAACTTACTTCTTAGACACAGCCAATGGTAAATGAGACGTCATCATGACTTCAGTAAAACATGGAAGTTACACGTAATCTGCAATAGGAGGCCAATAAGTAATATTTGCCAATTGGGCTCTCCATATTGCACTCTATATAATGCATTATAGCATCTGTTCTAGTCCATGTGGGTTTCGTGATATGTATTAACCCCTTGAGTCCCGGGATTGATAGAATATTTAAAAAAATATATATTTGAATTGCTTATTTGTGGGTTTCAGGCTGTTGTGCAATTAATTCTAATGTGTTTCTATACTTTCCTATTCTTCTAGTGCAGTATTGTGTACTTGCTGCTACAGCTATAATAAGTGTTTGAAAAAGCCCTTGCGAGTCCTAATTAGTGCTCTAATATTTTTGACAGAAACGTGATACTTTTTTCAGTTACTGGTCAGAATTTATTTACGAGCGAACGTCACAAGTCTAATAGAATATACATTTTGCGTAAATGTAATTACTTAGAGCTCGCAATCTTCCAGCTGTGCTAAAACCAATGGAGTTCTAAGGCCAGTTTTGTGTCTTTGGCTGGCCCGTAGTAATTGTGGGTGGCGAACTCGTAATCGGATTTCGAGTAGCTAATAGAATATGTGGCAATATTAAGAGTGGTGTGAAAATGTATAAATTGGGCAATAGAATAGGGCCCAGTGTTGGCGGCTCTCTGATTGGTTGCTCTTCACACAGGCAGCAAATTCAATTTTCCCATAGTTCTCTGCTATATGAATGCAGGGTCTAAAGGCAACGATCAGAAACGGAGAGGAGGGGTCGGGCGTGGGGGGGGGGGGGCTTTAATGACAAACGTTACATATATCAATGTAAATTTACTGTAAGAAAATGCAATCTTGATCTGCAAGGAGCTGGGCGTGTTTGCCCAGAGCTCCAGCACAAAATCGCACAATTGGGCTTATTAAACGCACTGAGAGTCCCAAAATCGGACCCAAAGTGGCTGGGGAAGTAGAGGGGAAGACCCGGAACCCCTGGTACTCTTTTGGAGTTCAAAACGGGAGGCACAGCGGCACCACGGCGGAGACAAAAGGGGAGAAGCGTCCCCCAACGCAGCTAGCTGCCCCCCCTGCTGTGAGGCACTTGAAGAGACCGCCAGGGAGAGGTTCGGCGCATTGGAGATCTGACTGGGCAGTGTGGTGAGGTCTGAACAGGGGGCCCTATCAGTTAGTGGCTGGGCATAGACCCGGGGAGACCGAGCGGCGGCCATTTTAACTCCCCACACGGAGAGAACTCCGGATTGAGGCCTGGGGGCAGCACATACCCTGTAAGCCTGCAGTGTCCCCCTGAAAGAGCCCGGTGGTGGCTGGTTCCGGCCGGAGGGGTGCTGGGGGGTCTGTACCCAGACCTGGAGCCCACAGGGCGGCAGGATCAAACTACAAAAAGCCCGCGAAAACGGGTGGCGGCCATCTTAGGCTGCTAGCCAAGTGAAGACCCTAAGGCCTTATTACTACTGCAACTGGGACTTTGTGGTAATTGAAGAACAACTACAGCCTGACCCTAAACTGTGAGTAAACAGCTTCATTGCAGGCCCAGAGATCCCTATATATACTACATCTACATTACAACTATTTCTGCCAGTGCTACTGACTGTTCTGAACCTACAAGTGGCAGTGTATAAGTAATACCCAGGAAACAGAGACTGACACACATGAGAAGTGTAATAATTGGCAAGGCAGTTTGGCATTACTTTTCAGGGCTGCAACTTTCAGGCTTCACTTGCAAACTAACTAGATCTCTGATTACTAAGATCAATTCAACTACTTTACTTGCTTATTGAACACTGCTCACATGTGGACAGAGAGTAATGTAGGTCTAATATGATCCACCGGGGGAGACCTTGACATATCATGGCATAGCAACACAGCACGCCACAACTTGTAAAACAACAAGCCGGAATTCAGCTCTAACAAAAACACATCCCTGAAAGGGGCATACGTCTACGCGGCAACTTAAGTATTTCATATTCTGTGAAGGGTCCACTGCAGCCCAAGATGGGAAAGAGTAAAAAATCCCTTCCACTTAAGAGAATCACGGACTACTGCAAACCCCCTGAAACTCCTGGTGAGGTGAGATCTGACCCCTCTGAGGAATCGGAGGGGGAGGACATACAAAAAGCAACCCAGGCTGATATAAATCTATCCAAGAATGCGTTGGCACAAATTGAAAAACTGTTTCAAGCTTACACGACTAAAACGGTGGATGCAATCAGGAAGGACATCCAGGACCTAGGTCAAAGAACCCACCAACTAGAAGAAACAGTTGATCAACTGGTTGAAGCGCAGGATAGAGACAGGAGGGAGACGCATCACCACGCGTCACGCATTGCGGCTCTGGAGGACAAGTATGAAGATCTAGAGAATCGATCTAGAAGACATAACATACGAATAAGGGGGATTCCTAAAGCGATAATGAATCTGAAAAGATATATTATGGACTTGCTTACTGGGATTTTACCAGAAGGGGCAGAAGCGGACATTGATATAGAAAGAGCGCATAGGGCGCTAGGAGCTTCTCGGAATATGGATACCCCTAAGGATGTAATTGTCCGATTCTTCCGACAACAGTCAAGGGACATAATACTAACTGCAACCCGAAAGATCTCGGATGTTAGAGGACCAGATGATGCTCAACTCATGGTGTTTGCAGACCTCTCTCCTATCACTTTGACCAGGAGAAGAGAAATGAAACCGGCATTGGGAATACTCATCCAACATGGTATCCAATACCGATGGGGCTTCCCTTTTGCCCTGATTTTTCAATATAAGGGAAAAACCCACACGGTCCAAAGTTTGGAAGACTGCCAGTCATTGCTACAAATGCTGCATATAACTTCGGATGGTGGCCATAGAGACCCGGAAAATCAGCGTGTGACCCTGAATCCAGTGGACCTCGGTTCCTCTCAGGGGTAAAAACAGAATTGGAGAGGCTGACACGTTAGAGGCCTTGACTATCCCTCCAGAGAGACATACCAAGACTCCTGCGCCCCAAGCTGGAGGGGTCTAAGAATCTTTCTTGCGGTTGCACAGGACTTTTTTATCTGGATTTCGGTGTCTGGAGAACTTGCTAATCTTCAAAAATGTTGTTTTTTACAGTTGGGACTCTTTCTTTTTCAGCTAGTTAATATGCTGCTAGTTATAATGTTGGTTTAATAATCTGCATTGTCGAGGGTATCCCCCCTCTCCTTAGTTGGAACTTTTTGTGCCTCAAAGAAATGTATTACCCCTTCCTAACGGGCCGTATTAGAGAATGGCGGGTCCATTACTCTCTCCCCTAGAAGCCAGGATTTACGATTGGCGTAGGAAGGTATGTGTATTAAAAACGTTATGTAGGATAGTACTCCTCGATAACTGCGAAGATATTGATCTTCTTGTGAACTCCTCATTTGTTAACTTGTCTTTTTGCTATTTCTTTCATTCCCAGAATTGCGTGCTCGTATCTCATCACTGCAACAGCTTCAAGGAGCCTTTTGTCTTGGCTCAAGCGCTTCTCTGGTCGCCCCATCCAGTCTAGCTCACACTAATACAAGGTAAGATGATTAGACCAAATTATCTCGGGATGCAGGACAGAAATGGCTAGAGTTCTGAGGGAGAAATATAGTTTTTTTAACACACAATGTTAAGGGCTTTAATTCCCAAATTAAAAGAAGGAAAGCTTTCCTGTATTATCAAACTAAGAAACCATCTATCATTTTTATGCAGGAAACACATTTTGCAAAGAATCATATTCCCTCGTACTTAAACAAGGAATATCCCACTTTCCACTCTTCAACCCAAAGGTCCAAAAAAGCGGGAGCCACCATTCTTATTCACCGTAACTTTCCCTTTCAGATTGACTCCAAATTGATAGATAAAGATGGGCATTATGTCATTTTGCGGGGAACTATTCAGGAAGTTAAGCTTACGCTGGTATCCTTTTATGCGGACACGGTGGCACCCCATAAAGGTTTACTACACATGTTGAGAAAAGTGGAACCCTGGTCAGACGGTCTGGTGGTGATAGGGGGGGACTTCAACCTTGTGTTAGAGCATGGGCTGGACCGTTCGAGTTCCCAAGCCACTAATAGATATTCGCGGAAACTACAACAGATTAAAGGGGTGTTAGACAGAATGGGCTTAGTGGATGCCTGGAGGGGACATCATCCTAATAGTCGTGAAAACACTTACTACTCACATACGCATGGGACCTACTCACGGATAGACACGATTTTGGTAACCTCTAAGTTTTTTGACCAAACCAGGGGCTCGGAAATTTTGGTATGCCCGTGGTCAGACCACTCAGCAGTTTCCTTGGATATGGATCTTGGTGGAGAATCAAGGACTCCATATTCCTGGAAAATTAATGAACTTATGTTAACAGATATGGCGCTAACGGGCCAGATACAGAAAGAATTGCAACAATATTTTGAGCTAAATAATACCCCGGGCTCTAATATAGGATAGGTGTGGATGGCCCATAAGGCCTATATCAGGGGGATGTGTATCAAGATGGCATCTGTCATCTTGATAAATATTATACGTCAGGAACAGAAACTTACTATAAAGTTACAAGATCTAGAGCTACAGAATCAAACACACCCGTCCACCGAACTCCTCCAAAGAATAGATGATACTAGATTGGAACTTGATGCCTTGCTTTCGCACAAGACAGAGAGTGCCCTGAGACAGACGAATCAGCTGTTTTACTCCAAAGCTAATAAACCAGATTCCTTTCTGGCACGGAAGCTTCGGTCTAAAGCAGCATTGTCCAGAATTCTGAGGATTAGAACTAGGTCTGGGAAGATGACAGTGAGTCAGAGCGAAATCAAACACACATTTAGGGACTTTTATAATTCGATCTACTCGACAAAAACAAACCCGAGCCCAGATGCTCTTAGATCCTATCTGGATTCGTGTGATCTTCCTAAAGCCTCAGAGCAAAATTTGGAGGATTAGAATGCGGAAGTGGGTGTAGAGGAAATATTAGAAACCATTAAAAGTTTGAAATCAGGGAAGGCCCCAGGGCCGGATGGCTTCACCAAATCTTATTATAAAGTATTTGGGAACATTTTAGCCCCTTATCTTAGCTCTCTGTTCAATGTCATACTTAGTGGGGGATCTATGCCACCGGAACTCAGCACAGCGAACTTAGTAATCTTCCCTAAAGAGGGGAGGGATCCCCTGGAGCCGAAAAATTATCGTCCCATTTCCCTCATGAACGGGGATATTAAATTATTAACTAAAATTATAGCAAATAGGATGGCAAGGTTTCTCACAACCCTAATACACAAGGACCAGACCGGGTTCATACAACATAGACAAACGGTAGATAATATTCGTAGGACCATGAATGTTATACACCTGGCCTCCCAAAGTAAGACACCTCTTTGTGTGTTGGCGCTGGATATGAAAAAGGCATTTGACACAGTAGAGTGGCCTTACTTATATGCAGTGCTAGCTAAATTCGGTATTAAAGCAAACTTTATACGCCTAATCAAAACACTGTATAGAAGCCCTGAAGCTCATATAAGGATGCCCGGGACAGGAGAGGCTCTGGTTAACATTCAGCGGGGTACCAGGCAAGGGTGTCCCCTGTCTCCACTGCTTTTTGCGTTGGCTATTGAGCCTTTGGCTCAAAAGATAAGAGGAGAAGGGGAGATCAGGGGTCTGCAGATAGGTCACCATCACCTGAAATGCTCTTTGTTCGCAGACGATCTCTTATGCACTCTAACGGACCCTGTAAACTCTATTCCTAAATTATTGTCTACTTTAAGGGAATTTGGGGCCATGTCAGGGCTACAGATAAACGAAGAAAAAACTGAGGCCTTGGGGGTAGGGGTTCCAGGGCCTATAATAGAAACATTGAAGGCGGCGTTCAATTTTCAATGGCCTAAAAATTCAATCAAATACCTGGGGATTAGGCTTACTAAAAATTTGGCGGGTCTATATAAGGCTAACTTCCCACCATTAATAAGGCAGCTGACTGAAGACTTGAGGACCTGGTCTAAGTACCAAATATCATGGACAGGACGTATAACATCAATAAAAATGACAGTGCTCCCAAAAATTCTGTATCTCTTCCGAACTTTACCAATTACCTATGTATGAGGGAAATAGATAAATTCCAGAATACAATGTTTAGATTTATTTGGCGTAATAAACCACCACGTATTGCGAGGAAAACTATGTATAGGAATAGGCAAAAAGGGGGTCTTTCTTGTCCCAATCTGAGGCTTTATTTACAGGCAGCACGGCTGGCGTGCATCCCTGTAACCCACTCTAGTAAACTACAACCGCTGTGGACTTTTATTGAAAACTGGCAGATGAAACCCCAATCATGGGATACGGTGATCTGGCAGAAAGCAAAAATAGACACGAGACGCAGACATACTAATCCAATAATCTCTACGACCCTTCAGGCCTGGGATAGGCTTAAAAAAGCGAGCAACTTGATTCCAACCCTATCGCCACTGATGTCCTTGACATCCTTCCCCGAGTTTGAGACCACTATTAGCCCAAATTCCAAAATATGGTGGCTGACTAGCCCTTTAAAGAGAATAGGGGAATGGTTTTCCACGGAGGCTCTGTTAACACATACTTCTATCATATCCCGGTTTCAAATTCCGGAGAAGGAGTTATGGAACTATCAGAAGTTTAGACACTGGATCTCCTCGCTAATCCATGTTTATGGGATTCCTGCACATACAGGTTGGTCCTCTATCTGTGAAAAGATACCCTCGATGAAAGGCACCCTAGGTTACATATACTCCCACTTGATAGAGTTCCAGAACACACAAAAAACTAAATTTATGATAAAGTGGGAGCAGGACCTGGGAAAGGAATTAGATGTCTTTGCCTGGAAAATAATCTGTACTAATCTGACAAGGGGCTCATATACATATAGTCTACTTGAGACCTCTATTAAGGTATTGCACAGAACCTATTACACCCCCCAAAGGATGGCAAAATTTAATAAGGATATAAATGGAGAATGTTTTAAGGGATGTAAAACAGAAGGGAATTTCCTACATATCTGGTGGACATGTCCCGTTGTGCAGAAGTTATGGGGAGAACTCACAGACTTGTTTACACAAATTACAAACAGTAGTTTGAGACCCGAAATTGAAACATGCCTTCTGGGAATGAAATATCATGATTTATCTAGAGATCAGAATGAACTCTGGCAATTTTGGACCTTAGCCACTAAAAATTGCATTGCCAAAAATTGGAAAACTTCCGTAGTGCCAATCAAAGAAGTTATTACAAAGATAAATTATATAATGATAAATGAGAGAATAGCGAATTCATTGCAGAACACAATGCCCAGGTTTACTAGCACTTCCTGGTTGGTGTCCAAATATAGTACACAGACCTAGATGGAGATTGGATGGGAGAGTTTGGGAAATTAGAGGATGGAGGCGGCTGGAGAGGATGGCTGGTTCGCATCTGGATGGAGGCTTTTGGAGTGATGATGAGAAGCTCGCAGGTACTGAATATTTTATATTTATTAACACAAGTAGACATAAGCTGAGGAAGTTTAATAATAGCTAAATATTTTGTAAAATAGTTAAAAGCAAGCGTACTCAAGAATGAAGGTTGATAATCAAAAAGAGAAAAAATGTTAGGACGTCTTTCTACATCACAGAATAGAAGGTCACATAGAAGCCAGATTTCAGTTGGTCCAAGTCAATATGGTGGGGGAGCTAAGAATTGGTATTTCATGTTTATTTTTATATGCTTCATTCACACCATTTCATTAAAAATTCTGGACAGTTATTAGATCACGAAAACTTAACAGGCTGAGAAGGATAGAATGTTTAGATTTTTGCATATCTCAGATCTGTTCTTCACTCTTTTTGTGATTATGTTTTGCTATTTACATGATAGACTTTTCTATACTGTTGTTATACTAAACTGTTGTATAAGATTGACTTGTCCTAAATAAAACATTAATTATTAAAAAAAAGAAAATGCAATCTTTTTTTAATAATCAGCGAACATGGGTGTAGGAACTGGGGGTGGGGGGGGGGGGGTTGGAGAGGGGGACAGATCCCCCGCCCCCCCCCCAAAGACTTTTCAATGTGTGTGTTTATGTGTAGAGAAGCAGTTGTGTGGTAGTTTTATATTATATGTGCTATCCTCCCACTTTTTCTTTGGCTCCTACACCCACCTCAGCCAATAAAGTGTTTGTTTCATAATTTATAAATAATACCATACCTTTAATAGCAGCTTATAACAATGTCTTTATAAGAATTTCTTCCTAATGCGGCTTTTTATGTCCCATATCATCTCAGTGGGTAGACAAAAAATATAATGTTGTAATTATTAATCTAATTGCGCACCATGAATTAAGATACAATGGAAGAAATAAAATGCAATGCATCCTCTCTGTAATATTTTCTGGTAATATAAATGTCTTTGTGTTATGGTTTAAACTGTATGACGGAAGATTATTGCATTTTATATGCACTGATCATATATATAACCATTTATACTGATATCATAAACGTGTATTGGGCAGCAGGTCCCTTCAGCAGTGGATGGGTTAAAAGGTGAGAAAAAGTGATGATAAAACCCCTTATAATTTCCATGGTAATTAGCTGCCTAGTGACTCGCCCTGTGTTTGAGAAAAGTGATAGATTGCCCTTGTTCCTGTGTATTAGGCGCAGACCCCCACCACAGACTGTGATAAATGAGGCCTGGGCACTGTCAGGTAAGTGTTAACCCATTTCTCTGCAGGATGTGCCAGTCTGTTATATGCTCCTCAATAAGCAAACCCTCATTAGGTGATTTAACTGACTCCAGGCAAAGTCCTTAACCTCTTAGTATTAAAAATCACTCCAGTGTGTAATTGAACAAGATATGCTTAGATGGCACATTTAAATGTAAAAAAAAAAAAGAAAAGTTAAAAAGAAGTAAATTAACACAAATTATGAGCCTATTAAATAATTTTAAAGAGTATAGATGTTTATAAAGAAATTGGAAATATATAATTGCTTTTTATGTTAAATATTATTTCGGCGCTCATTGTAAAGCCAGTAAAGTAGAAGGGGAGAGGCTCCCATCGTGTGGCAAACAGCATTGCCCGGATTCACATTTTATTGCCGTCATTTTTGACGGGCAAGTTGCTAGTACTGTATATAAAAGATAATGTATTTGGTGGTGGAATATCTCCCAACTACATACATTAAAATACTGTAGTTTTGGAAAAATGTCACTTGTTTGTGAAGATTGCAACACACTAATAACATCGGCCGCTATGTACAAAAGAGAATAAACACATTTGCTGAGAAAATCTTAGGAGGGGGGTTGCGTTCTACTAATTTCCCTGTAGCTTGAGGGGTAGGTATATCTTGCTGGGGTTTTCTATTCAGCTGAATAAAGATTGTGAAAAAGATTGCGAAGACTGCAGAGTCTATTTCCTACTGGGAAAACTGTAATTGTAAACTTTTACAGCTACCCTTCTATAACTTAGTGAATATGTCTCACTGTGGTCCTGAACTGGCAAACAAAGGGCCTCATTCAAATGCGATTTGGCCAATTGAATAGGGATCTATATAAGCACAGAGCATATTTTTTTACAGAAATGTTTAGTTAGTGAAGACCTTGCTTTTGGATAGAAGTTCACTAACTAAAACCTTCAGTAAAAAAATATGCTCTGTGCTTATATAGAGCCCCATTCAATTGGCCAAAGCACATTTGAATGAGGCCCAAAGTATAAGGGACCACTATAAGACCCTAACAAGAGGAGCTGGCTAATTTAATTATGAATTGATATTTAATCAAATTCCTATTTGATCATTTATAACATTCAATATTAAATTAAGTTTCAAAGTTTAGAGTGTCAGCCCCCAGCTGAGTGTTTGTCTCCTTCCTGATCAGGTCATTGAGGGGAGAATGGAGAGGTGGTTGGGAGACAGATCTTAAGGGCTTTAAGAAAAATAAGATTTCCTAATGCAATAATCAATTATCAATAATCTGCCTGTACAGCAAAAGCTTATTGCAGATGGAAACCACTTTAATATAACAAGTCTATGATCAATTGAGATCATTGTGCTTAGCTCTTTCTGCTAGACAAAGCCACCTCCCCCATTGGACCTTACAATGGGTGGATACCAGCAGCAGCTGAATCTGATATTTTTGAATCTGATCTATTTGCTCTGCTCATGACCTTCTTCTTTCCTCCTCTCTTATCACCTCCTCTCACTCCCACCTTCAGGATTTTTCTTGTGCTGCCCATATTCTTTGGAACTCATTGCCTCGCTCCACTAGAATCCTCCTGCCTCAAATCCTGCTTTAGAGAAAGCTCTTTGCTTGACTTTAAACTCAATAACAGGCCCCTCCATTATTTTGTAATTTGTTATAATAGGTTTTTTACTTTTATCTACTCTACCCTGTTTATTGCCACAGAATATGTTGGCGCATTACAAATAAAGGTTAATAATAATATGAAGAATCTTTGAAAGTAAGTTTAATATTGAAAATTTTTATTTTATTTTTTTTAATCCTTGAAAATACATTGAATTAATGGACAAATTTGATAAATTTTCAGTGTCTAATTAAAATATATAATTCATATTGGTAGACCATAACAGTGACCCTTTAAGCCATAGTAATACATTAATAATGCACCATTCTCTCCGATGTACAAGGGAGGCGACCAAGGGTGGAAGTTGTTTGTCATATACACCTGCATTTTATCTATAGTATGCACTAATAGAAAGAAAGACACAACTGAAATCTAGGCTGTCATTATGTAGCCAATAAAAGTACTTACTTTGGGCCTCATTCAATTGCGGGACGTAACTCATTGCAAATCGCCAATTTGCTGCGATCGGCTTACGTCCTTGTGTTGCCCTGCGTTAACACTGCTTTTCAATTAGCCGAGAGAGCAAACCATGCTATCGGCAGTAAGCATTTGTAGGCTTGAATATGATCGCGGCCGCAAGGCCGTAACACGTGTTTCAAGCCCGCAAACTCAGAGCTCTGTGAATGCAAAAATAAATTCAATCCAGCACTGTAAAGCACTGTAAATTATGGGGGACACAATGGGTGACTCTAGGATTAAAAGCACAACATTCTCAAGCTCGTACATCCCCCAAATCAAATACTTTATTTCATGTTTAATTTCCGTTCAAAGTCCTCTGGGCTTCAACCTCCAAGGCTGTTGCGCATTATTTAAGTCCGTAGGACTTCAATGAAATATGGAGGTCGGATTCCAAAGTCCTTGGAGGTTGAAGCCTGTAGTACTTCTGATGGAAAATACACATGAAATAACCTATTATATTTTGGCGATGTGCAAGCTTGATAATGTTGTGCTTTTAATTCTAATGTCACCCATTGTGTCCCCCACCATTTACAGTGCTGTATTGATTTAATATTTGCATTAAAAGTGCTAGGATTAGTAAGTAAGCCCTTTGCGACACTTCCTTGGTACAAGTAAGCTGTGGTTCACTTTTAGCAATTTACGGGCTTGACGGAAGGGTAATCGGAGCAATTGAATAGCGATTAGGGATTTTTTGCAGCCGCAACTCTTGCGGCTGTGAAAGATCAAGGCTTTGAGGGAAGTAAGCTGCGATTGACGAAATTGCAAGGAATCGTAGCTCGCAGCACCTAACCTGTTCGCAGCACGCAAACATAAGGCAATTGAATAGCAATGTAGCTAGCGATATGCATTTGTGAGCCCAGATCTCAAAAACGCAATAGAATGAGGCCCTTTGTGTCTGCTGTTACTGGAGTGGAATTGGAGTGGAAAATAATGTTTATTTTCAGCATAGAAATTTTTTTATTTCATATTTTTGTGTGTATATTTAATTTTATTCTGTAGCAGAAATAAATTGTATCATTTTGTATCATTTTCACCTATTTGCACAAGTTTTTGGTTAAATGGCCTATATACTTTATTATAAGAATTATTTTGTCATATATATTGATTGTTTCTGTTTCCACTTGCTAAGCTCGAACCATTCCTCCGTATAAATTCAATGCAAACGTTCAATATCCAAGAGACATGCCAATATTGCGTTCTGTAGAGTCTCTCAATGTTCAGCAGCTACATAGACAAGCACGATCGTGGCCAATATGACGCCCTTTGCCTCTACTAATTGTAATCAACACTCAGCATTTATTGTCATCCAATAATAATGTGATATCTTGCTAAATAGAACAAATATAAAGTAGCAAACATTCTACCAACCATAATGTGACCAAGATGGATAATAACCAGGGGCGTAGGAACTGGGGGTGGGGGGATAAATTCCACCCCGCCCCGATTAAATGAATAGGGGATACAAAAAAATGCAAAATTAAATGTAAGCGTGCATTACCACATTTGGCACATCCAGCGCTATGGAGCAGTATGTCTTTCCCATGAAAGCTTTGACCCATAATTTATTGACCCTGCTTCCTGTCCTGGAAGTAGAGTTGAATTATCCTGCAGTTTTTTTTCCGGCTTCTATGCCCATGATAATTAGAAACTGGTCAATCTACCATAGTTTACCCATTCTATCTTCCAATAAAGGCTTAAAGGGCAACTGTAGCAACCCTAACATTTCAAATAACCAAATAGGCTTATATATTATGCACTGTTAGGTAGTCTTATTTTATTTTCTTTGATGTGTAAATGCTTGATGTGTTCACAATTCTCATATCTATATATACATCTCCCTTCCTCGCAAACCAACCTTATAGTATTGGAACATTGAATAGAGGTGGGATCGACCTATAGGAAAACTTGAGGAAAAATAAGATTGAAGAATGTCTAATTAAGGAAAGGAAAACTAATAGAAGAAGGTATTTGCTACTCCCCTGTTATATATCTCAGGATTATCCATGTATAATGCATTGGAACAAGACTCCTGTATTACGATATTATTTTGAGCATTGTATGTACCTATAACCTTATTTGACTTCAATAAAAAGAAGGAAATTGGGAGACAGAGGGATAGAGGGACTTCCCCTAAAAAGAAGGACAGAACCTCAAAACTGGACATTTGGGAGCAACGATGTAGCACCCTGAAAGCTAGATGTTTTCATGAGGTTTTCATCATTAAGAAAAATGTATATTCACTTAGAAGATGCAATATTCAAAATTAAATGTACTTTCAAGCTTCACACTCATCTGGTATTGGCATCCACCCATTATAAAGTGGGGCATACATCACTTAGTAGTAATGTCCTGTACACTCATGAGGGACACTGTCTAATTATGCCTTAGTTTTAATGAAATTGCTACCATTTTAGATGCCACATGTCCACTGTTTAGTTAGGTGCATCATATATTTGCTTTTAATGTATTTTAACAAATTAGCAAGTTAATCTGCAGAAACCAAAATGGTAGACCCCACTGTGGCATAGTTGGACATAAAAATAGTATATGTTGTATTTTTTTACATTTCTAAAACATGTATAGGATGACAGTGGCCCTTTAATCCTCAGTATAGCCTTTCGGATACCTTAGTAATTCCTGAATCTTTTACTGTAGCTGTCCCACTTGTCTATAGCTCCTTATATATTGCAGTACTTTTACAAATCCCAGCCAACACATTATTTTTTAATACTACATTATGGGGGCTCTTGCACTCTTTTCATATCACACATATAATAAATATTATTATGTTTGCAATACATTGACACTTATATTTAATCAGTGCTCCGTAGATTTCTTTGCCTGCTGAATAATTTACTGAGCTCTGGAAATATTGTAGGTAAACTGCAAAATGTTGCATTTGGCTTTAAATTAGTTATTTAACTCATGTTGTGCTGAAATGACCCTATGCTGAGTGCATCATTGGCTTCCTTTGGAACAAGATTGTTCGGTAATATTGAGAAATATAGTTTTGGCAGCAAAAGAGCAGTAGACGAGAACAGAAACTGCCCTTAGCAGTGGTACGGCCACCTGCCCATTCCTCCTACCAGCTGTCTGCTTCTCAAGCAGAGGAGACTTGTCGTTTGTTCAGGGAACTGGTCCAAAGACTGGATGTTTGATGCTACAGAAGATGACAGTATTGGAACAAAGTCACCATATTGTGATACAGCAAAAATCACATGTTCTTGACTTGATATCTCCATTGCCTTGCATCAAATCCCATGTAATGTTGGAGGCATCATCCACTGAAATGCATGTGGAGCTCAAACACAACCTGCACATGTTTGTAAAGTATGTAACAAACTAACATTAACTGCTGTAAATCATGTACCTACATTATTTGCAATGTGAAATAATTTCTATAAATATATTGGGTATTTTCTAAAAGACATCACTCACAGTTCTACAGTGCTGAATTCCATTAATGTCCAGGGTCAAGAAGACCCTGGACGTCTTCTGCCTGGATTGTGCGCTGTTTTAGAGGTGTAATCAGTCAGATGACATCACAGGTGGCTGAGAATGATGCAGACTCATGCTTTTCATCCCTCTTAGTGCTTGGGGAACCTCTCCTAGAGTGGTGTATCAATGTTTAGGCTCTTATATTATGTCTAAAATGTGGGATTGCTATAGTAGCTGGTCCAGCTGGCTGGTTGGTTCTGTGACCTTTGGGGTTGGCGGTCCCTAAGGGTCCTAGTGGTTCTAAACTTGGTCTCTTAGCCTATACCTCTCTTACAAAGCCGAACAGAGGCCGAAACGTATGTCTGGATTTTGCTGTTTCTCCTGTTCAGGTTAAAATTGCCTGGAATTTGGGGCTGGATCACAATAAAGTAAGAGCAGACTGATATACTGCAGGATATTTCTCCTTTGGTAAGGACACAAATGCTTTTATAAGTATGATACCAGGCCTATAGAACATACCTACTTAGGTTTTCTTCATTCTTAAATTTAGTAACTGTATTTTTGTTTATTGCTTGAAGCGGCATTTTACCAGTGAAATGTGAAATGTTTGCCGTAAACTTCAATAAAAAAAAAATATTAGTAAAGGTTACTACCTGCTATTTTAAAGGAATTCTTGGCACATATGTGAGATACATGTCTCTTTAATTAGTCATTGTGGCACTTATACGGTGGGGTTTAATTTGTTTATTTAGTAAATTATTAACAATAAAATCATCAGTTGAAAATAAATGTAATGCAGGGTTTAAACTTTACATTTAAAACTAGCCGCTTGTTTCCACCCCTATCAGGTGTGCATCAACTCAGACAAGACTCCTATCAGTACAGGCTCTTGGACTGAACCTCTCCTTGTCCCTGGACATCTGACATCCACATAAGCCTTAAACAAAAAAGTTCAAATATACATTTTAAGAATTACATTTTATTTTTATTTTTCAAGTACTGATGTTTTTGTTAATTAGTTTCTAAAAAAAAAAATTAAACCCAATTATTTGAGCAGTGCAGGGCACCATTTAATTCAAATACCGTAGATTTTTGTTGATTTTTCATCTATTTTTTACCCAATATGAGAAGCTACATCTCATGTTGATCATCCTTGCTCCTTCTAAGAAGTTATATCTTAGTGTCTTGACTTCGAGCCATTTCTAAGATATGGAATTGTAGTCTGATCAGATTACAACATCTGTACCCCTGACATAGGACATCCGTATATATTTAAAAATGTTACACTCCTGACATTGATATATTGCCCAATATGAAATACAACAGTAATATTATTTATAAGGAAACTGATGACGCTTAATGTCACATTTGCAATTCATGTCATGCTCTACATTTGTAACTGGTTGGTTACCTTGAATTTGATTTTGTTTGTTTTCTTTTTCAGGCAAGACCCGGTTTGACACTGTGGTGCCCAGATGTATTGGTAACCTCAGCACGCACCAACTCCAACGTTTTACCCAACCTTTACTCACATATAAGCCTTTACCTCCCACTCTTCACAGCTTCAACCTTTGGCAGCTTTTCTGCTGAAACCAGTTTACAAATTGTATACCAATTTAGCCTGGGTTTGGAGGGTGTTAACCATAAATTTGAACTGACAGAAATTAAAATATATTTTCCTAACTTCAAGGTAAGTGGTTAAATGCTTATTTTGGTATTTTGTCATGAAAAAAAAACAGTTTTCATGCACTTCTAATTCTCCTCTATCAGATGCACTCATAATCCAGCTCATTTACATATCCCTTTTAGGCTACAGAATATGGGCCCTATTCTATTGTCCAAATGGCAGTTACATGAGCCCATAATGAAGCCCATAAATGTGGAGCAAGAAAGAAAATAAAGATATGTTTATTGAACCTGCAGCATTAATTTATTTATTGAGTTATTTTATAGATTTTTGATAATTTTTAAGCATCAAGGCGATAGGGGGATAATGTATCCTATTCAGCGCCAGTGTTTATTAAGTCGACTCTTTATATTTAACTCCAGACATTTTAATTAAGATTATATAGACACATCTCCAAAACTTGACATGGCATTTGTTTAATTATACTGAACTGCGCCCTCTTGTCACCATGGACTATTCTGTGTGAAAACCTTTTTTGGTTGAAAAAGGCAAGAAATGTCAAATAATATAGCAAACACATATACAATGCATTACAAATACCTCTATCGCCTGCACCCACAGACATAAACAAACTATTAAAAATGTAAGGAACTTAATATTATTTCCTTTTTGGATCACTACCTTGTCGTGGTGAAGGGGCTTGTGTACTTTAATGAAACTGTGAGCTATACCATGTAGGAATACCCAAGATGGGCAGGTCAAAGCAGAGAGGTCAGACAAATTGCGGTCCACTGAAGAAGGAACTGGCAACTCATTCCAGGATCTTTGCCATGAAAACCTTATGGATAAGCACAAGCAGACACAAGATGTACCTGCCATGCTGTTGTTCATAGGGTCACTGAGAGTTGGAAATGATTGAACAACTAAACAAAAAATATTATTATTATAATTCGTTATTTATAAAAGATCAGCATTTTCTGCAGCATTAGCGCTAAAGTAAAATAAAGTACAGTGGGTACAATTAGCAAATTACAAAGGTATATACAAATCCTCAGATACAATACACTATGATACAAATGGGTCAGTAGATAGCTTGGGGCAATAGCTGGAGTCCTTGCTCTGAAGATCTTACAATCTAGAAGGTAAGAGTGGGGTGTGAGCCAGGAGGGTGACGAATGCAAGGTTGTGAGTTATTCTATAGGTTGTGTGTGCAAACAAAAAGTTCATAAGTTTTTTAAACCAATGTGTTTTTAGTGAGTTTAATAACAAAAGCCTTTATTTATCTTAATTATAATTTATATATATATATATATATATATATATATATATATATATATATTGTGACAAGGATGGCCATCTAACACTGTGATTTTTTAACAAAAGGTTCGACAACATGTAGATTTTTGATGCTGGAGACTTGTTTATTATAGGGCTCATAAACAAGGATCCAGATGTAGTAATTAACTTTAAGAAAAAGAAAATAAAAATCTACGTAAACGTTCTTACTAGACATTCAGGAACACCCTGACTACACCTGGGCAGGTTCTCTGCTCTGGAGAAATATAATGCACAAAAATGAATCCTGTCGTACTACTTCCAGCGGAGGTTAGCATGGTTTGCCTTTTCCCAGAGTCTTGTGTCTATTTGGAGAGCCGGCACAACAGTCTATTGAAGTTGGTAGTGGCTCTCTCCGAGTACCCAACCCCAGGGACCCTTGTAGCGAGTACCAAGTGTACTCTAAAAGATAAAGTCTCGTTAAGCACAACAGTCTCTTCCCTGGGTGTAATAGAGAAAACAAAAGGGGTTTCTGACCTTGCAGTAATGCAGTCTGCCTCGCAGGTGGCTTTAGCCTACAGCGCAGGTCCTCAGCAGATTGGACTTGTTTCCAATAGCAGCTTCCTTGGTTTGTCTCTCTCTCTGATGCCAGCACCCACACTTCCTGTGTCTGTCCTCTTAGTCCACAGATCAAACAGTTCACAATATCCAACAGGGCTTGTCACTTGCAGCTCCAGCAAACAGCAGTATAGCACTCCAAACACTGCTTCTCCAAAACAGTTCACCTTTGATATCTGTGTGAGCAAACTATCATCCAGGCATCTCGTTGTAGCAATCCAAGCACCTGACAGCTCTCTCTGCTAGCTGTACTTTCCAGTCTCCTTACAGCTTGTCTCCTTGGCTAGGCCTCAGAGCCTCTGGCTGCAGCTTCCTCACTCTGCTCACACGACTTAGGCCAGAGCCTAATCAGCAGCACTTCCCATGTCTGCTTTCCAGGCTTTAAAGTGAAGCCCCAGTAGGACCAAATAGGAGTTCTCCAGGAGTTTAACTCCGTCACTCCTGTCAAGAACTCTTCACACTCTGTATGTGGCACCATCCTCTAGGGGGCAAACAGTCACAATATATATATATATATATATATATTTATTTTTTTTGGTTGCATGTGGGCCTGAATAAACAGGCAAATACTGTGAAAGGTCAGCGAGCTCTGAGCCCAAAGATTTTTAACTTATTACATATACTGTCACTTATTTTGTTAGTTTGTTACACACTTCTCAAACGTGAAATTCTTCCAAACTCCTGTGTTATCTTAATAAGCTAAAGCTGAAATGTATTTGTATTTTCTATAAACATCAGCCCCTTCAGTGGCAGAGCTGGCGAAAGAAGGGCTTGGGTGCAAAATAATTTGTGGCCCCCCTTGCAACTTCTCTATCCGCCATGTAGGGTTTAATAGAGAATACAGAATTATATGTAGGCGGGTAGATCACCTTTCTATAAAGTAGTTATCTGCCGTCTGCATCAAAAAAATTAAATTCCACCTTTATTGGCAGTCACAGTGGGTACCTACCCTGTTGCAGCCCTTGTGCTTTGCACCTGCTGCACCAGCAGTAGCTCCGCCACTGAGCCCATTATCAAGTCTATTGCAAAAGGCCATATGGCAGTTATGGAACTAATGTATTCCTTTAACTATATCAGGAGTTATAATCTCTGCCTAAAAATAAATAGTTCTTCGCAGTTTCCTGTATTTATTGCTTTTCCATGAGTATAAGAAGCAACACAGAGCGTAAGACGCCTTACTACAAAAGACAGATTTCTAAATCAGGAAACTCTTAGCCCCTGAGTCTACATGTGCTCTCATTACTAATTGTACTAAATAAAGTAATCTGCACTGTATGTCGTATATTGTAATGAACAATGGAATATGTTCTTGCTGTATAAATAAATGATGATAATACTATCTAAAACAGCTGCCATATTGTCTGATATGCTTGGCTGGGTTTGCGATGAAGAAACATTAGTCCCTTTATACATGAGACACAGCAGCAAATGAAATGTGATAATATTCAAATGCTTTTATAGCAAGAATGCACTGCAGGTTTCTGGCCATTTAATTACCTTAATATGGGAGTCAAGGGGAAGGAGTTAAAGGGGCACCAGGGCCCAATATGTATTATCGGCTATTTTGAACAAGAATGAATAGTATTTTTGAAAAGTTTAAAAAATATATAGTTTATAGACTTAAAAAAGCTTTTACTTTAGTATGTAAGTATTGCAGTTCTAGAATCTGCCATTAAAATCATATTTATTAATATGTAATAGTTACTCCTCATATGAAAAGTACCCATGTAAATGAATAGAACTGTGATGAGTGTCAGTGTTAGATGACTGAATTTGAATGTTAGGTATTGTACGCATAAATTAATAGATGCTCCATCCCTGTTACTGTATCTTATGTGATTAACGTTCATAGGAAGAAGAGCATGCCCAGTTGGTTACATTTTATGCTAAAGTTATTTATCCCCTCACACAGTTAGAAATAATTAACCAAAAAAGTTTAATGCAGAGAGGCGACTGGCATCGTAGGGGCCCCACAGGTCTTCAAGGGCCCCCGCAGCACTCAAGTGGCTTCCATGAATCTTCCGTGGCCCCTGTGGGTCCTCAGTGGCTCCCAGTGGCCCCTGCGGGTCGCCCATGCACTAGCTCAGCCACTGGCAGAGAGAGAGGATCTTTTTTTAAAATAAAACTTAAGCTAAATATCTAACATTCAAATTCAATTACACCACAAATTTTAATAATTACATGCAAATATATGTATTTATATGAAAAACAATAGGGAAGGGAGGAGAGAAAAACTGCTGGTGTAGTAAGAACAAATCTTTATTTCACACAAGATAAACAACTTCTTACTAGATGAATATAAACAGCTTAGTTGTACAATAGGTTGAATGAAAAAACACATAGAGAGGGTTTAAAATCCAACGAGTTTCATCCAGATACAACTTCCTTGGATATTATTCTATAAATATTAAATGTAATGTATTTATTTATATGTGCACTTTTCATCTCTGTAACAACTGGGACCTTTCCTGTCAAATGCCTTTTGTTTGTGTAAAAGCTATTTCCATAAAAAAAAACCTTGTTTGTACTCAGTTGCTACCCCTGCAAATAGGTCTATGGGTTCCCATGCTATAGTAATACATTAAGTTCTGCTATGTTTTTAGTCCATATTACAATAGCTTGTATTTATGCACAATTTAAATTACTTTAAAATTACTTTTTAAGCAATGTTTTTATTAATTTCTGAAACTTCTCCCTTCTTCCTGTGCTCTCTCATGTAGGCTGTCATGTTTCACAGCTATTACCTAAGGCAATGCTCACTGGCAGGATCTTCACACTACCAGTGTCTCATACTGTTCTGATGTGGGGGATGTGGTTTTCGGTCACAGCTCTGAAACATGGCACCATACATGTTAGAGAACAGGAAGAAAAACTGAGGTTTCAGAACGTTAGAATATGTTACTCTGGGGGCATCTTGGAAGTAAGTGTAGTGTATATTGTAAATGACCATTCCATTGAGGAGTATAACACTATAATATCATTAACATTGATAAATATTTTTTTTAAACAAAAAGCATAAAGAGTCCCTTTCATTCCCTGTTTATAATATCAATATCCCTAGAAAAATGGTAGTGTTTGAGTGTTTGAGCCTGTGACCAAAGGATGATGTTTTAGAGTAATTGAATTATATAGGACTAGAAGACAATTTGTTATTGTCTTCTGGTCCTATATAGTTATACCATATAAATATATTTTACAGGCTTATTTAAATTCTTATATATATATAGGTAGGATAGAGCACCTTGACATCCGTATGACCCTGTAAACCAAAAGGAATGTGTTTAGATTGTAATACAATATATATATATATATATATATATATATATATATATATATATATATATACATATACATACAGTATATGTACAGTATATGTGTGTCTTGCTTAACTGCTGCAGGGTAAACTTTACATTTGCAATAGTCTCAGGGTGAGCTCAGTTGGATTGCTCCCAGGTATGTTTATATATGATTTTATGATTTTTGAAAGAACCTTCCAAAATAAATGAAAGAAAATCTCAGGTCAACCTAAGGCCAATTTCTCCCCTGAGTTCTTGTTCAGAACAATTGTAAAAAGGGTCGACCACAGGGAAAGAGAATAACACAGAATCACACCAGTGGAGCATTACGGAACAATTCTGTATGACACTACATTTCTATTAAGCTTCTCAAAATCTGAACTAAATAAAAAGACAAATGAGAAATGAGCAGAATAAAAAAAACATTAAGTAAAAACTAGTTAAACATCATTGAAACAAACACAAAGTACATATATCATATTGTAGTATGTACGTTTCACTGGCAAGTGCACAAGCAATACACCTCATTGGCTGTCAGAGCAAGCCTTAGGCAGCACAAGATGGACATGACACCTCTGGGCTTTGTTGTTTCCTGTTCATGGCTACCCCTGTGATAACCATGATGTCCCCTGTTTGAACATCCTAGGATCTGGAGACCCTCATCTCCATTGAAAACCCCTTGTGACTTTGTGTTTTGGACATTGTGTGACTAACCCCTTTTATACTGATTATGTCCAGGTCCAACAGGCCTGATGTTGGTATATGTGTTTACATGTCGTTTTGTGGTTCTTATTCTGTGGTCCATTGTTGTTTGCTAGTGCAGCTCTAAGAGGCCCATTGTGAAACTAACACAATGGGGCATTAAGCATTGAAGATCATCTGCTGAGTGATTATGTAAGCTGGCCTTTCTACCTTAATTATGTTACCCTACTCACGGGCATCACCCCTTTTGAAAGTCAGCTATATTTCTGAGGGGTGGGAAAGAGTTTTTTTTATAATTTTGCTCCAGTCCAGCCACCAAGTTATCCTGCATCTACATTTTAGAACTAAATCCCTGCTGTCCACAGATCCTAAACAATAATAATATAAATACAATATAAACATAATGGATAGTGATTATTATTATTAATAATAATAATAATCATAATATTTTACTAATAAGAATTGTTATTAATACAATTTATTTTCATCCATATTTATTTTGTTATAATATAATAATAATTATTATTATTACTTGCATTATTATTATGATTATTATTATTATTATTACTTATATCATTAAATTAAAATTATTATTTCCCCATTATTTCTAACATTACTCTATTTTATTACAGCAGTTTAAGAAAATAAATAATGCAAATAAGTTCAGGAATATCAATGCTGACATATCAATAGACATTTTTATGCTGTTGATTTAAGTGCACGCTCAGTGTATGGTATTGAACAGCATTTAGCAGCGTTCACTATATTATAAATACTGCTTTGTTCACTTGGTGGTGTATTGCCTGCTGGAATGGATGACATGTACCAATACTCTGCTTGATAATTATGGGAATATTTTTGTAGTTTCTAAAATAATTTTGTCGACATTTTATCAATTCTTGTTCTTCTAAAGAGAATATTGTAAATATCCAACTGCAGCCGTCCCTTTAAGCCAGCAGACACAGCATGAATCTGCAACTTGATTTAAAATCTATAAAAAATAAGTAATTAGCAAAATGAAGCGAATATGCATTTTCTGGCAAACTTGTGGCTTTTACTCCCACACAGATCATTTTCTCAAAATTATTTGCAATCTAAATCGTAATATTTGCAAGCAAAATTTAAGGACTGAATTAAAGTGAGAGTCACATTTCCTGTGGCTTTTATTGCGCTTAGATTCATGAGATGATCAGTTGGGGAGAATTTGCAGTACTTTTATCATATTGATAGCTGAGGTGGATTTTTCCATCCTAGAGTGTATCTTAGCCTTTTAATTAAATCAGGAGTAAATTCTCCAGACTGGAGTCCTGCAGCTGCCTCTATTTTTTTTAATTCAGATTCATTACCCAACATTACTTTTCTCATTTTGGAATAATCTTTAAAGACCTGCTCTCAGGGAGATTAAGACTCCAATACATCATAAACAAACTCGTACAGCACGTTCATATCACAGTTGCATATGCAAAAGGATTTGCTGTGGTAATTATGTAGCAAATAAGCATCTTTTTAGTGCACTTAGGGCACATTTTAATAATTTGACAGATTGCATTATATTCTGATTATATAAATATATATTATTTTTTAAAGTAAAATATTTTTTTTGCCAACATACGGTACATTCTTCTTATTTTTTTTTCCTTTGCTTGCTTTATGTTTACAATATAAAGAAGTGCCATGAACAAATTGTATTCTATATAGTTTCGCTATGGCTTCCATTTTCTTTGCTAGGTTGCCTCTTGCAGCAACCGTTGGAGGAGGGCATGTCCTTGTAAACAAATTACCTATCCATTAGTTCCTATAAAAGTGCTAGCTGTTGTATATTGTCCGGATAATTCTGTGTATTCAAAGTCTCCTCTCCAACTTAGGGAGTAGATCAATAGAAACTATTATGACAGCTTTTACTGTATCATAAATGAATATACTCATTCTGGATCGATACCTTATCATGGTGTTGGGGCTTGTGTACTTCAGTGAAGTTGCGAGCTTTATCATGTTGGGCCACCCAAGCTGGGAAGGTCATAGTAGAGTGGTCAGACAATTGCGGTTTACTGGAGAAGGAACTGGCACCCCACTGCAGTATTTTTGCCAATATAACCTTATGGATAAGCACAACTAGACATAACAATATGCCTGGTGTGCTGCACTCCATAGCGTCACAGAGTATCAGACACTACTGAATGGCTAAACAACAACAACATTAATAAATAACTAAAAGGTAATGCATTGAAGGCTGTGTTATTATTATTTTTATTAATTTTATTATTATTATTCACATTTTATTTCCATGTATTGTTCATTAAAATAGTATATTTATAATGCAGAACTACATTCAACACATATGCATCCATATAACAAGACTCATCCACCTTACTCCTCCTGCATGGCCCCTCTCTGTCAGTATCTCCACTGGCTTCCCATACCCTACAGCAATAGTAGTCAACCTGGTCCCTACTGCCCACTAGTGGGCGATTCAAGCTTTTCATGGTGGGAGGTGGGGTAATCGATAGGTGGCGTTGCTGACGAGTGACATCATACACCGGAGACCTGCGGTACCACGCTTGGATGGTTGGAGAGCTGGCGAGAGAGCCTAGGAACAGCAGTCAGGACCGGATCACTATCTAGTAAGTACAGGGCGATACATAGCTAGGAAGAGCAGTCAGGACCGGATCACTATCTAGTAAGTACAGGGTGATACATAGCTAGGAAGAGCAGCCAGGACCGGGTCACTATCTAGTAAGTACAGGGTGATACATAGCTAGGAAGAGCAGCCAGGACCGGGTCACTATCTAGTAAGTACAGGGCGATACATAGCTAGGGACAGCAGTCAGGACCGGATCACTATCTAGTAAGTACAGGGTGATACATAGCTAGGGACAGCAGTCAGGACCGGATCACTATCTAGTAAGTACAGGGTGATACATAGCTAGGAAGAGCAGCCAGGACCGGGTCACTATCTAGTAAGTACAGGGCGATACATAGCTAGGAAGAGCAGCCAGGACCGGGTCACTATCTAGTAAGTACAGGGCGATACATAGCTAGGGACAGCAGTCAGGAACGGATCACTATCTAATAAGTACAGGGCGATACATAGCCAGGGACAGCAGTCAGGACCGGGTCACTATCTAGTAAGTACAGGGCGATACATAGCTAGGGACAGCAGTCAGGACCAGGTCACTATCTAGTAAGTACAGGGTGATACATAGCTAGGGACAGCAGTCAGGAACGGGTCACTATCTAGTAAGTACAGGGCGATACATAGCTAGGGACAGCAGGCAGGACCGGGTCACTATCTAGTAAGTACAGGGCGATACATAGCTAGGGACAGCAGTCAGGACCGGGTCACTATCTAATAAGTACAAGGTGATACATAGCTAGGGACAGCAGTCAGGACCGGATCACTATCTAGTAAGTACAGGGCGATACATAGCTAGGGACAGCAGCCAGGACCGGGTCACTATCTAGTAAGTACAGGGCAACACATAGCTAGGGACAGCAGTCAGGACCGGATCACTATCTAGTAAGTACAGGGCGATACATAGCTAGGGCCAGCAGTCAGGAACGGATCACTATCTAGTAAGTACAGGGTGATACATAGCTAGGGACAGCAGTCAGGACCGGATCACTATCTAGTAAGTACAGGGCGACACATAGCTAGGGACAGCAGTCAGGACCGGATCACTATCTAGTAAGTACAGGGTGATACATAGCTAGGGACAGCAGTCAGGAACGGATCACTATCTAGTAAGTACAGGGTGATACATAGCTAGGGACAGCAGTCAGGAACAGATCACTATCTAATAAGTACAGGGCGATACATAGCTAGGGACAGCAGTCAGGAACAGATCACTATCTAATAAGTACAGGGTGATACATAGCTAGGGTCATATGGTTAATGGAACCAGGAACAAGAAACTGCGGCACAGGTGGGCGATAAATAAATTTTACCATCAAAAGTGGGCAGTAGGTATTAAAGGATTGTCTACCCCTGCCCTACAGTATAAAATGCAATACCTTGACTCTTACATACAAAGTCCTAAATATTTTGCCCCTCTACATGTCTGATTTCAATTCCAGGTATAAATCTCATGTTCAGGACCGGCTCCTTTCCTTTCTCTAGCTGCCTCCTACAGGATTTTCTTATGACTACCCCTTGAAACATTGGCGGAGCTAGTGAATAGGGGGGCCGATGCAAAATAATCTGGGGAACCCCTTTCACATTTTTAAACACCCACAGTGGTCAATGCCCAAAATATATGTACTAGATCAGATCACCACTAGAAGATCAATGGTTTTGTCTAGAAGTCAGCTGCAAATTGCTATGACACAAAATACACCAACACAGTGATCTCTATTGGTTGGGTTATACGTGTAGAAATTTCCCCCAGGTAGGGAGCTGTTGCCATTGAAGCAGCCTATCAATTATTGTTTATATTATGGTCAAATCTAACTGTTCTTAAAACCATACAGACCTGTCCCTCAGTCAATCCCCCCATCCGGCCATTAATTACCTTATCAGGGTGGAGTTCAACATTCAGTCAGAAGCTGATGTTTTACTCTTTCAAAATAATTCTAATATTGAATATTGCTATTACATATTATTAAATAATGATTTAAATATGATCAATGCATAGTTAAAATAACTAGCTCCTCTTCCCCTTTGTGGTGAAGGGGCTTGTGCACGTCAATTAAGCAATGAGCTATATTATGTAGGGTCACCCAGGATGGGCAGGTCTTAGCAGAGAGGTCAGGCAAATTGTGGTCCACTGGAAAAGGAACTGGCAACCCACTCCAGTATTTTTGCAAAGAAAACCTTATGGATAAGCACACCAGAGACATAATGATAGATGTACCTGGCATGTTGCATAGTGTCATGGAGAGGCGGACATGACTGAACGACTAAACAACAAAAGCTGACACATTTGATGCCTATCACGTCATTTAGTCAAAGGATCAAGGTACACAGCAGTAAGTACCTGAGGTCCAAGTATATTTAAAAAAACAATAATTATTTTTTTTCATTTTGAACCAAAAATGTGTATATTTACACAAACTATTCCTTTTAGTTTATTTTTTATTAAGATTTTTCCAGTGTTTTGTCTGAAAGTATATATATATATATATATATATATATATATATATATATATATATATTGAAGCTCAAATAAATATTTGCCATTGCTTTAAATTCTAATTAATGGATATGTTTTATTATTTATTTTAAAATATTTTTATTATCTTTTTTTTAAATAGCTAAACCTACCAATCCACTGATTAGAAATTAAAAAATATATATATATACAACCCAAACTACAATTGATATTTATCATTTTTTCAGTGATAATTATCTGGGCTCACCTCCTATTAGCGACGGCATGAAATGTTCATTTCTCTAGCTCTAAAAACTAGTTGGGCAGGCGGCCAGTGTAAGACACACTTCTTATTATATTTGAGCCTTTAAGATAATTTGTCTTTGTTTCTTTATATTTGCTGAGGTCGTCTCTGTTTATAAACCTATACTTTCTTTGATACACTTAGTTATTCTTCCTTTGCATAACAAAGTCACTAATTCTGTATATTGCAACATTGTCACTGTGAAATGAACCTAAATTTAGCCAGGAAAGTAATATAATGTGTTCCCTTCTTTCTTCATCCAGAATACAATGCAAAATCAATTCAGATAATTTTGTCAAAATTATACACAATGCACAATGTGTGCGCCAGTAGGAAAACTCGGTATCTACGTAAAATGCATAAAATTAGAAATAATAAACCAGTGCAGTGTTCAGCATTGCCAGATTTATGGTAAAGACCCATATGATGAAAAAATAGACTTAGAGATTACTTCAGCAGGAAAATGTGATGCCTCTGGTGGTCCCTGGAAGCATGCATGATATATTGGTGAAGGTTGTGTGTGTACGAGGGGTTTGTTGTTGATCTTGAGACTACCTGTTTCTGACAATATGCAGTGGAAAGGTGTAGGTGTCAAATATGAAAGAGAGAGGGAGAGAGAGAGGGATGGGAAAGAGAGAGGGGAGAGAGAAAGGAAGAGGAAAGTGAGGGAGAGGAGAGAGAGGAAGGTAAGTAGAGAGGCACTGGGTCACTGGGAGGGAGGGAGAGAGAAAGGAAAAGAGAGAGAGGAAGCACAGGGGGAGGCATAGAGAGAAGGAGGAAGAGAGAGGGAGGGGAGAGGGAGAGGAGGGGGAGAGAGAGGGAGGGAGAGAGGGAGAGAGAAAGACGAGGCAGAGAGAGTGGGAGAGAGAGAGACAGAGGGAGAGAGAGGGAGGGAAGGGGAAGAGAGAGTGGGATGGAGAGAGAGGAGGAAGGCAGAGAGAGGGCACAGAGAGAGACAGAGGGTGCACCGAGCACAGAGAGAGGGCACAGAGAGAAAGATGGCACAGAGAGAGACAGAAGGTGCACAGAGAGAGAGAGCACAGAAAGGGAGAGTGCATAGAGAGAGAGCATGGAGAGAGACATAGGGCACTGAGAGAGGGTACAGAGAAAGAGATTATTATTATTATCGTTTATGTGTAACTCGCCAACATATTCTGTTGGGCTAATAGGACACAGAGAGAGACAGAGGGCACAGAGAGAGAGGGCACAGACAGAGGGCACACAGAGAGAGAGAGAGGGCACAGAGAGGGGCGGCACACAGAGAGAGACAGAGGGAGCACAGAGAGAGCCAAATGGCACACAAAGAGAGACAGCACAGAGAGAGAGACAGCACAGACAATTGAAGATAACATGATACTGTCATATATAATGGGCAAGTTACTAGCATATATATAATGTGTTGAATTTTGTTGGGTAAAAGAAAGAGGTTACATCTATTATCTACATTATATGGTTGTCCATTGGTATTGCTGTTACCATTGTAAACAAACACTGATACAGTTATGGTATACTCTTTTAACACGTGAAAAGATAAAACATTTTCCTGTGAAAATTAAATAAGCCTCTAAGTTAATAAAAATATTTATTCAGATATATTCACATGGGTAAGAAAGACCTTCAAGATGAAACATTACGAATGTCTTGAGATGGTGTGTTCTGAGACATACGCATCTCACTTCAATACTCCATTGTTACAAATAACATTATCAAGCAGGTGTTAAGATAAAGGCACAATGCTGTAGTCTATTGCCCAAAATACTTGTCAGAAAATATGGGCCAGAGGTCACACATATTAATATTAATCCAGTTTAATATTTTGTACCAGAGCGCTCTCAAGCGGATATAAACAGATGTACAGAACATATTTATCAATACATTCTAATTTATGTATGTACATAAAAACAGGGAATAACCTATTTGTGATTGGTGGAAACCAACCTTGTGATGATGAGGAAGAAATAGTTTATCTAATATGAGAGAGAAGGTTCGGGGTCTTTTCCCTGGTTCTTTGCTGGGCCCCTTCATTCTTTCCCTGAGTCTTTTCTTCATACTATTTTCTGTCTGGTCTTTACTGGCTATCTGACAGTCCTGTTCTGCGAACATACCTGACTGTCATCCTTGGTCATAAACCTATGCCCCCTTCATATCTTCTCTAAGATATCTTACTATATCTGTCTATATCCACATTATATTCTCTACAACTCTTTCTAACAAACCAATAACACAAAAAGGGATTACTTCAGATTATCTTGAGAAGGGATCCTGAAATGAGACAGGTGTTATCCTGAAATTCTATACATAGGTAATGTATAAACTTGTTTAACTTTCTAATTTGTAATGGAGGTAAAATAATCAAATTACCACAGTCCTTCTGTTACCCTTTTGGGAGTGGTCACAGAACCAAGACTCATTAGCGCCTACATTCCGGACTGTAGGTGTTAATCAATATATTTAATTCTGTGCCCACATTCCCTAAAACAGTCTGATTGACTTTATTCAATAATATAACCATTTAGCTCTGTTACAAAACCAATTATTAAACACCTATACAGCAAACCATACTTAGCAATACTCAACATATATAGTCTTGAATCACACAATCTAAAAAACTGTCTTACATCATTATTGATTGACTTGACCGATTTGATCAATTAAATTAAATGTAATCAATTTTGATATAAGACCAATAACCAAATAATAGCTTGCCAACACCTAAATACAAAGGTTATTTAGCTTGCAATCTCAGATACAATATAACCAACTTTGATACATATTGCTTCAATATATATTTCTAAATTCTAACTGCCATATAAATTGTTATACCAAAGTTTGCTTTTTACTGCTTTCATAGAATAACACATTATATCACTGAGTATTAATACCACATAAACTGCATAGAATAGACAGGCTATTGTTTATACACTCTGCGTGTCATTTCTGTATTGCACTAACCAAATATATAGACTGTTCTAACCAAACTTTATAAGATTACTAGGGCATTGCCTGTCAAAAAATGATGGTCCTAAAATTGTAAGGCAGGTAATGCTGTTTTCCACACAATGTAAGGCTTTTGGTCCTCTGAGTACCTTTGGCGTTCATTGCAAACCTGGTGTACTTTTGGTCGTCTGAGCACCTTCAGCGCTCATTGCAAGCCCCGAGCTGAGCGCCTTTGGTGCTCATTGCGAGCCTCTCCCCTCGTGTAAATTTTGCTCCTCTGAGCACCCTGTGCATTCATTGTGAGCACCACGCTATTTTTATTTTTTATACATATTTATTTTTTTAATAATTAATTAAATAAAAATTAATACAGTTTACCTATTTCTAATTAATATATCCAGCAATCAATATCCTGAAGAACTTACAATCTCTTTTGATTTTCCTGAAGCATACAATGTACTTTTGGACTGTGGCTGACCTGAGGAGAAAGTGTCAGCAATATGGCAAGTGTGCAGTATAAATAGGCTGTGTGCACGAGTTGTGTAAAGCGCCATTTTAGAATGGTAATGTTATTAGTTGCAAGTTAGTTTTGTAAAATTGCTACAATAGTCTATCTGTTACTCAGCTCTCAAGCATTTTTCGTCCTTCCTAATAGTGGTAAAATGTAAAATGTGCCTGGCAGTGTTTTTTTGTGACTTGAGGTTGTGTAGCCTAGTTTTAGTTTTTTTCGACTGCCATTCTTTTTGTCGCTTCGGCGATTTTTGAGTGCTGAAACTGGGTAAAATCGAATGCAACCTCACTCCCAGACCTCCTGGGTGTCCCCCTGTGCTGTGTGTGAGTTTTTTTTTAATGTTTGTTCGTTTTTTTGTGTGTGTTTTCTGTGTTCTCCGATGTGCGCAGTTCTTCCGTTAACTTCATTTTTTTTCTTTAAGTCCCGCAGGTCGCAATTTTTTCCCCGCTTTCCTTTTCAAAGTGTTACGGGCCTTAATTTTTGCAGGCGATTTTTTCAAACTGCTACTGGTCTCGCACTGTGAATTGTATAATTAAGATTTCTGTTGATCTGTAGTCCCGCAGTTTGTAGGGATGAGCATGTATGGCGCTCATCTCCACCAGCGCAGTGAGCGATTTTGGCGCTCACTGCCTAAGTCATGCGGGGTCGTAGGGATGAACGCCTGCAGCGCTCATCTCCACCAGCGCAAGGAGAGTCTTTGGCGCAAAGCGAGGGCCGCAGTTGCGGCGGGCTCACTACGCTAGCCCGTAAGCGTTAGCAACAACCCGCAATGTTCACAACTATATGTGTGATATACACTGTTTATATACTCCTATACTGAACTAACCAAATATAGATTGTATTACAATAAATTGTTAATCCACATTTGCTAAGTTTGTATACACTGTTTATTGATTTATGTATTGATCTAACCAAATATAAAGTGTGTTAAGACTAATTGTTATCCAATTATCCAAAAAAGATAGTAATAGACATGGGGTAGATTGTATATTGTGATCTAACTAAATATCAAAGCTTACAAGTGTAAACACTTATAATTGTTTATCCTTGATATTTACTGCTATACCAATAAAAGCAATTTCTGCACACAGCGTATACTTGTCGATAAATTGATCCTCAAACTAGTCCACCGTACAGTAGTACAGTAAAGAAATAGTTCACATTTGAATGTCTAAAACAAGTTTAAAAACTTGTTTTATGCCCAGAATTCAGAGAAATACAGTTATTACATTGCATTCTGGGAGCCTAGACAGGGACATGCAAATGTGCCCACAAAGGCTGCGCTCCCACCCACGTACAGCTGTTTCAAGGTTACTGCTTGTCATCAGCATGGGGTCAGATATTTATCTTGAGTAGTGGATATTTTGAGTAGGTAGTTAACCACAACAAAAAATTTAATATATGGTGGGAAAAAGAGCAACAGAAGCCTCCACCGTACAGTAGTACAGTAAATAAATACATTTGAATGTCTAAAACAAGTTAAAAAACTGGTTTCATCCCCAGAATTCCGAGAGATACAGTTATTACACTGCATTCTGGGAACATTGGCAGGGACATGCAAATGTACCCACAAAGGCTACACTCTTGCAATCCATAACCATATGAAACTACCTACTCAAAATATCCACTACAAAGATCCGCTAAAGATCCGGCCCCACTCTGGTGATAGGCAGTAGCCTTGAAACGGCTGTACATGGGTGGGATTCCTAGCTTGTGTATAATGCAACCCTAGCTTTGCTTAAAGCTGTTTGATTTAACTTGTTTTACATTCAAATGTGAACACAAATATACTATTTATTTACTATATATATATATATATATATATATATATATATCACATATATAGTTGTGAGCATACGAGTTGTTGCTAATGAGGGGCCGCATTTGCGTTGGTGGAGCATCCCACGTCCCCGCAAATGCGGATCCTCGCGAAGCGAGCGGCCGCATTTGCGGTGGTGGAGCATCCCATGTCGGCTGTGTTTGCACGCAAATGCGGACTCTCGCAAAGCGAGGGGCCGCATTTGCGGTGGTGGAAGGTCTAACGTCGGCTGTGTTGTTGTTAACACACACACGCACGCACGACTTAAAAAACAAACCTCAAAGGCGCCTCACATGCGGTTAACACACATATGCACGACTTAGAAAAAAATCAACTGCGTTGTACACGTAAAAACCAACTACATCCCTCGCAAAAAAAATACGGCCGCCTCGCAAAAAAATACGGGCGCGAAACGACCCATTCCCAATACGCAAAACCGGCTGAAAAAGGCTCGCATGAAAACATCAGAAACACAAGAAATAAACACAACGAACACATAAAAAGCTTACTTACAGCAAGGGGGGGCATCCGGCACCTCGAAAAGTTAATTTACACGTCCATTTAAGTCCAAAAAAACGAGTTTAAACTGCCGAAAAATCACCTAAGCAAGAGAAAAAATGGCCGCCGAACAAAACGAAAATGAGGCTTCAGACGTAACTATACTACAGTGACTCGCAAAACTGAAACACATACTATGTGGCACGTACCACACTGATATTAACAACCATTTTCAAAACTACTATGCATAAAATGGCGGATGGAACGCAAATTGTAAGCTGGAACGCAAATAGCGCATGCGTATTGCGTTCTAACGGTCTGAGGCACTTGAAAGTTTATAAATACTGCCTACTTTCCAGAAAATTCTACATTTCTACTCAGGTGATGAACGGAGTGACTGGATAGTTAACTGCTGCTGTTACTTGAGAAGAGAATTGTTTCCTAATTTCCTACTTTACATTGTGCAAATTACAACTGAGAGGTAAGCTATAATATATTACATTTTATTATCAAGACAGGACAAAAAACAACAACTTTAACTATGAAAATGTGATTCATGTATAGTGATATGTGACACGCACATTTATGTGTATATCCCCTACAAGAAACTAATCTTAATCCAAACTAATCAAACAACTATATTTAAATGACATTAAAAAAAAAACAACTTTAACTATTAAAATATGATTCATGTATAGTGATATGTGACACGCACATATATGTGTGTAGGCCCTAAAACAAACTAATGTTAATTGAAACTAATTAAAGAAGTACATTTAAATGACATTAATTTATTGCAATTCAATATATAACCTAAAGCTCAATCTTTCTCCTTTTTTTTTAATATTCAAACAGATTCTTCATTAACAGCGTCACTCAAGAATTTGCACCGTGCATTGTGAACCAGAATCCCTTTTAAAGAACGAAGAGGTAAGATAGAAAAATACATTACATGCTGAAAAAGACCATGCTTTGCTAAATCAAAAAGAAGAAATATACAATTAACCATTTCACATTCTTTTTCAAACAGACACTACAAGAAGACCGGCGGATTAAGATTGGCAGGAGGGTACCCTCTGTCATTCGACACTTCAATCAAGGTAAAGTATAACAAGTAGAAAAAATAAAGGAACTATATATGTTTAATGGCCACCAATATAACAAATGCAGCACCCAAAAAGTGGTGAATACAAAATAGCATAATGCTAAAAACATTGCCATAATATCCAAAATAGAAAAAACATTCATTTTCACTGTAGAAAAACATTTAACCTTCATAAAAAATACTAATTAAGCAAATAAAGTATGCAACACATGGTAGACACAAATAGGATTGTACCAAAAATCCCACAAACAAATAGCAAAGTCAATTAATATTCTTCTTTAATGTTTAAGAACCTATAAGCCTTACAAAGAAGCCTAAATAAGCATCCCAAAAGTGGTGGACACAAATAGGATAGTGCTAAAAACATAGCCATCATATCCAAAATAGGAAAAACATTCATTTTCAATGTACAACAACATTTAATCCTCATAAAAAAGACTAATTAAGCAAATAAAATATGCAACATATGGGGGACACAAAACAGGATTGTACCAAAAATCACACAACCACATAGCAAAGTAAATTAATATTCTTATTTACTGTTTAAGAAGCTATAAGCCTTACAAAGAAGTCTAAATTAGCATAGCAAAAGTGGTGAACACAAAACAGGATAATGCTAAAAACATTGCAATCATATCCAAAATAAGAAAAACATTAATAATTACAGTATAAAAAAAGGATAACTGGAATATACAAATACAATTAAAGTATTGTTAAAAGGTTGCACAAAAAACAGCATAGCAGAAAAATTCACCATAACAGATACAATAGACCAAAATAATGGAATATGTTATTCATTACAAATAAATTCAAATCAAATAACTTTTTAATTTTTCTTTTACAACAGACACTGCGTGAAGACCATCGGACGAAGACTTTCCAAACATACACATCTCATTGCCGCCATTTTTTGACGGGCAAGTCGCTAGTATATATATATATATTAGGGTTGTGATTTTATATTTTATTCTTAAGGCTATGGGAAACCAGTGGAGTGACTGACAGAGAGGTGCTGCAGTATGGTAGATGAGTCTAGTGGGAGTGTCATTATAGACTGGAGTGGAGCCAGACGGGTGATGGGGAGACCAGCAAGGAGAGAGTTGCAGTAGTCGAGGCGAGACATGATGAGGGAGTGAATTATAATTGTGCTTGTGTCTGGTGTGAGAAAGTAACAGCAATTGTAGATATTTTTAGGTGAAAATTACAAGATTTAGAGATTGATTGTATGGGAGGAAGAAAAGGAAGAAATAGAGGGCAGGATCTAGAAGAACCCCAAGACAACGTGTCTGAGAGGTGGGCATGATGATGACGTTGTCAACAGTGAGAGATATGTCAGGAGTGGTAGCTGTGGAAGCGGATGGGAAGATTAGGAGCTATGTCTTTGATATGTTGAATTTGAGTTGATGGGCGAACATCAAGAAGAATATGCTAGAGAGGAAGTTGGTGCTAGAAGAGAGGGGGGTAGTTCTGGTGCTGAGAGGTAGATTCTAGTGTCATCTGCATAAAGATGATTCTGAAATCCAGAAGAATGTATTAGGGTACCAAGGGAGGAAATATATATAGAGAAAAGGAGGAGACATAGGACTGAACCTTGGAGTACACCAACAGTCAAAGGGCGAGGTGAGGAAAAGGAGCCAGATAAGGAGACACTAAATGTTACATTTTCTAGACATGATATGAACCATGAGAGAGCTGTGTCATGAATGACTAGAGAGTGGAGAGTTCGGATGAGAACAGGGTGGTCAACTGTGTCAAAGGCAGCAAAGTGATCCATGAGAATGAGCATAGAGAAGGGACCCTTCAACTTGGTGGCGAGCAGGTCATTAATGACTTTAGTAAGAGCTGTCTCTGTGGAGTGTTGGGGCCGAAAGCCAGATTGGAAGGGTTTTCAAGGAGAGCATTGGAGGAAATAAATTGGAAAAGGCGATTGTAGACGATACACTCAAGCAGTTTAGAAACCAAGATAAGTAGTGAGATAAGTTCGGTAATTTGATGAAACTGGACCACATGAGGGTTTCTTAAAAATGGATAGAATTATGGCATGTTTTGAAGGTAATGTAAACTTGCCAGTGTTTAGGGAAAGGTTGAATATATGTGTGAGAATGGGGATGTGTGGTCGAGAGGCGAGGGATAAGCTGTCATGGAATAGGATCATGTGGACAAGTAGTAAGACAAGAGGTTGATAGAAGACTGCAGACTTTAACCTCAGTTACAGGGTCAAAGGCATCCATTATGGATGTGGGAATGGATGTGGGAATGGGGAAGGCTGGGTGTTGCCAGTTTGTTGAGAGGAGGGTTAGTTAGGGCCACAATGAGAGGAGAGTTTGATATACAATTATTTTATTCTTAAAGTGGCTACCAAAGTCTTTGAGGGCGTAAGATAAGAAGGGCAGTAGGTGGAGGCCAGAGGAGAGTGTTGCATGTGGCGAACACACGTTTGGGTTTGGAAACCAAGTTGTATATTAATGATGAGAAGTATATATTTTATATATATACATCACCATTTTACTGTACGTCTTATTTATAGGTAACTGTATTAAGATAAAAATTGATCTATATATGTATAGACATTTGTTTAAAATGCTTTCAAATAATTTATCTTATTTTTACTTGCTACCTTTTTTTCTTTTAAATTCAATAAACATAAAATCCTTTTTATCATTTTTGCTCCTTCACCATATTGTACTAAAGAGCGCAGATGGCATATTTATTTTCTATTTATTTTTCATTTTATAATGAATGCAGGAAGCATCCTGTATTACCAAGCTTAAGAAATGTTAAAATCCACTGAATACGTACTTCAGTTTTCACACTGTGAATTTTACCTTGCAGAAGGGTTTAATACATCCCATCGCTCTTGATGCAACATCACTTAGCAAGCAAAAAACATCTAATAATAAGTCCAAACTGAGTGAATGCAGTCTGATAAAGTATACAAACGGATATAAAAATATTTTAATGGAAACATGTTTTTCCTTTACACGGTTCCGCACAACAAAAGCTGTCTCTGAAGCAAGTTTAGATGCTGTCACTCAACTCTTTCAAATCCCTATTTGCAAAATATTCCACAATCTTAAAAAATCTAACAACAAAAAAACAAACAGCCCACGCCTTTGGTTCTTACGTTTAACTTTTTGATATTATAAAATATAACTAAAAAATCCATTTTCATATTTTTTACTGCATAAGAGCAATTATTATAATCTACTAAAAAAATAATAGAGAAGGTTCTATCTTTTTTTTTTTTACTTTTTAAACTCAGTTTTTTTTTACTTTTTACCAACTTTACCAACGATGTGGATCTCCATTCTAGAGGCTGCTATTTACAAAAAAAAAAAAAGTGAAAAATTCTGATTATGGAAGTATATACTTTTGTTAACTGTATGATATTTGGGATTTATTTTATTCGTAGTCTCTAAGCTGTTGCCGGCATACAGCTTCTTATAATTTTGTAGTTTCTTAGAATTCTTATTTCACTGACTATACTTGGGTTAGAGCAGTGATAGGCCGCCAGTATTTTTACTATTATTACTGTTTTTTGTAACATGCTAACATATTCCATAGAGCTATAGAGGGGTTAAGTACAAAGTAAAAATAAATACAATAGTAAACACATGGTAAAAGGTAGAGGGCCCTGTCTTTAAGTTTAAAACGTTTACATACATGGTGTTTTTTTCTTCAAATTACCTTATAAGATTGAAAACTCACAAACTTACAATCTAAGGGTTAAGTAAAATAAAAAGGTGAAATTAATAAAAGGAAGAAACCAGGGCTTGGCAAGTAATTGAAAAGAGAGTCGAGGGTAGAGCTTGATTAAGTTTGTGGGTGTATCAGTGGTTAAAAATGGAGGTGATAGTGCTAAACCTGCACTATAAAGTAACACAAAGTATAGGTGAGTGGATGTGGACAGGGTATGCGGGAGGGCATTTTATATGAGTTCAGAGGCTGAAGGTGATGGTGTGTGAGGCTCTAGGTCTAGAGGCAAAATAAAACTAAGTTAATAGTAATGAGAAAATGACAGTTAGAGAGATTCTATGCTGGGTGGATGATGTAAGTCAAAAGTATATCACCTGTACTGCCCAGAGTCCTTAAAAGTATCAACAACCTCAGATATGCAGATGAGTACCTATTGATGAGGGTTAAACAAAAGGGTGCAAAAGCTGGCCTGCTGCAATCTCAGTCCCTGGCAAATAGATGGGGAAGAAGTGGAGGCAGTGACAGATTTTATTTTAATAGGATCCAAGATCTCAGCAGTGGGTGACAAGTTTGGACAAGCTATTAAAAACTAAAGATATTACACTCTCAACAAAAGTTTGCATAGTTTGAACTATGGTATTCCCAGTAGTAACATATGGATGTGAGAGCTGGACCATAAAGAAGGCTGAGTGCTGGAGAACTGACTCCTTTTTTCAATTGTGGTGTTGAGAAAATGGCTTAGAGTCCCTTTGACTGCAAGAAGATCCAATAAATCAATACTACAGGAGATCAAGTGAAACTGGTCACTGGAAGGTTTGATCATGAGGCTAAAGCTCAAATATTTTGGCCATATCATGAGAAGACAGGATTCCTTAAAGAAGACTGATGTTGGGAAAGATTGAAGGCACACAAAGATGGGGGAGGTAGAGGCAGAGATGGGTAGATGAGGTCATTAAAATAATGAACATGAACTTGTCGGAGGTCAGAGGCGCATTGGCAGACAGATGTGCCTAATGTGAGGCGGTTGCAGGTAGTATGCCTGAAGGCCACATGAAGCCCTTGGGCTGCTAGTTGCCCACCACCATTAGTGATGAGTTCTATATCTTGTGGTCTACGTGACTTGAGATATTTTAAATATGCTTAGTAAGAAAAAAATATCAACAAAAATTGCTTATTGGTCACTTTCATTTTTATATAAACCTGTATTTCAGGGCTGGTCATTGTCCACTCTTCATTCGACAAAGCTCTGCCCGTCTGGCTGTGCCCCCTCCAGCTGGCTGCAAGTAGTTTTCAGTGTGTAAGAAAAAGAGCTTTTAAACTGTGATTAATAAAATTATGTTCAAACATCTACAAATACACACTTAGGAAGTTTAGTTTAATTTTAAAAGCAGGGAACCTTCTATATCCCTTTAATAAATTGAATATTTTTTTATTAAATCGCTGCGGAAGGTGTGCATATTAATAAAGGTTCCACCTAATGTAAGTGTAAGATCCAAACACTCTGACAGTACTTTTCCTGCTTCTCTCCGGTATCATGTAGGAGATGATCATTTATTCACTTTTTGAAAAAGAAAAGTCATATCTGCTTGAACTTAGCGAAACTAAGTGCCAAGATGAAATATGGATGGAGGAGACGTCTACTGAGTGACCGAGAACTTGGCAGGCGAGGGAGACTCTGGGGAAGTCCTGAAGAGGCGCGCTGTCAAATTAAGCCAAGTGTTCACTTAGTCACAATCACAATGAGAAATGCAGTTTGCTTAAGCGCGGGAGCAAAGCGGCGCAGCCTGTGACTCCTATAACACACACGGTGACCTCTGGTCATTATTACTTCCCAACTCAATAAAAAAACAGAACATACAGGTTAAAATTATTTTGTTTGTTCTACGGCAAAACAGAATTGTAAGATAAATAAAGAATTTTTATTTTGCACTATTATTGCAAAGAACGTGTACAAAACATAAGGAAAAATCCAAAAGCTCACGCTGTATTGCTTTAATAAAATATTATATTTGAATGATTTTTTTAAATTTAAAGTACATTAAAAGTATGCCATGTTTGAAAGCTAACTAAATACATTTTTCTGGTTCTTTTTAAATGTTGCACTGCTCACCTCAAGCAGTTCTCTATTTTGTCTGACCCACCCCCCCAAACCTATCTTTAAAAGGCTAGTGTAAGTGCCAAGGAGGAGGATGAAAGCGTCTCTTGTTAGTTCAAGAAATGTGTATGTAAAGTTAACTATAAACCTATCTGTAAATAAATTGGTTTTGAAAAATGAATGTTAACCTGCGTGAGGTGCTTTGTCTGCGTCCACCTCCCTCCGGTCACCTAACTCACACTGTTGTCTGGAAGCCATTGAAGTTATCCGACAGATATTTTGTGATTGGTTAGTTAACTATTGTTTGAAAATAAATGAACAACAACAAAAAACATTGACATCCCTAATGATGTCACATGGGAGCATGGTCACACATGCAAAGATCACAGGGATAGGGGGACATAAGTCAAAACTACTCAATAATTCAACATTTTCAAAGTCTGTCAGACAAACAATGTAAGTCATATGACAGGAGAGAAGTGGAGGCAGACCTAGCACACTAGGTAGATATTATTTGAAACCCATTGTATTTATAGATACCGGCCTTTTAAGTTGATAATAATAAAGGGGAAGCAAATGTTTTGATATGCATATCGAAATCAAGAGCTTACAATCAAAAAATATTATATATATATATATATATATATGGTTGTTCTGGCTCATATTTTCTTAATATTTCAGTAGAGGCAAATGCTATAATTGAAGTACAACTATTAAATGTGAAGGGCACATTGTAATTTCGGTACTCATATGAAGTATTGATGTGTGTGTTTTTCTAAAATAGTATAATTCCCAAAACATGTATAAAAAACAGCTAAAATGTGATAATATATTATTACTCAGTAATATAGTTAACAGGAATCCCTGAGGAAGTCTTTTCGTAAACAAAACGTGTCAAATGCTATTTTCACTGTTACTACTCTACGTTTGTAAGTAGTATTTTATAATTAATTGATAAATAAATACCCTCTTTTACGTCATTCTTTTTCTATTTTTTCTTTGCTCACACTCCTTCATTTTCTCTTTCTTTCAATATACATTTATTAAAAAGTTCACAGTATTTCAAGAAAAAAATGCATGTTTTTGTTTAGTACATAACCAACTAACAACATTAGCAGCTGTGTAGGCCATGGACATAAAAACATTTTAAGAGGAATTCATATTTTTTTAAGACTATGACTATGTATAGAAGCTCCAATATTGTCTGGATTCAGCAGATAGCTGGAGCCTGAGAGGTTTATTAATCTGATCTATCAGTGATGGGAGAGTGGGAAGAAACCAACAGGGAGAGTCATATGTTAAATAATTTGATCTTTTCGAATTTGGAACCTACCCCCTATTTGGGAAAAGGCACTTTGCAATAATATTTTGAAACACCGCTTTGACAGAAATGTAAACATCTATCTCATGCACCCAACATTCGCCAACATAATATGGATGCCTTCAGGAACCAGAAAAAAATTCAACCTTTTTTTTCAAATTAAAACCTAGCTTTCTGATTGGTCCCTGCCTAACTATGCTTTAGTCAGCCTTGGCTATTTGTGAAATGTGCCTAATAGAAAATGATAGAAACTTTTAAATTATCCATATGATTATATGTGCAGCTACAAATGCATGTAGTTCTAAATGTGATAAAATGTTTCTGTTAACAATTAACAGACTTGCTGTGTGTGATTGAGAGATGTAAACTCATTTTCACCTATAGTTGTTGCTGTTTCTTAGAAAAAACTCATGATCTAAAATTACATTCCCCCTTATTGCTATGCGGCAAAATTGAATATAAATACCAAAATTGCATTAAATTTCCTGGATAAAATGTGGATTTTGCCCTCTTCTCGTAGCAGAACAGGAACATATTTTCCTCTTCCCCAATATAAATCAGACATCCTCTTAAGAAAAAAAACAAACAAATTCAGCTCATCAGAAAACAAACTAACCTTAATAGGTTAGTTCTATGGACATGGCAAGCTACTCTGAGAGCACTTCTTTTAGCTCACTTGTGCCGTTCAGAGCGAGAAATATCCTGTAGTATATCAGTCCAGTCTCATTCAAAAGAGTGAGCCAGCCCCGAAATACCAGGCAATTCTACCCTGAACAGGAGAAACAGCAAACCACAGACACGTTTCAGTCTTTATGGGCCTCATCAGTGAGGTGCAGCTTAACTACCTAAGGCACAGTGAGCAAGGGGTCCACTTCTGGAGTCCCCTATCACCCTTATGGAGACTAAACCCCAAGTGTAATTTGCATAAACAAAAAAACTAAGTCAGAGATGCTCATCAGAGAACGAACTAGGCTTAATAGGTAAGTTCTATAGCCATGATAACCCACTCTGAGAGCAGCCTCTTTTAGCCACTTGTGCACTTCACAGGGAGAAATATCCTGTAGTATATCAGTCTGGTCCCACTCAAAAGAGTGACCCAGACCCAAAATACCAGGCAATTCTACCCTGAACAGGAGAAACAGCAAACCCCAGACGCGTTTCGGCCTTTATGGGCCTCGTCAGTGAGGTGCAGCTGAACTCCCTAAGGCCCTCTTAAGGGCATTGTTACCCAGCTATGAACTACGGAAGGAAACTATAATGCTGTGATGGCACTTATCCAAACAGTTCATGGTAATTTGGATATTTTTTTTTGATTTCCTGGATGTTCATAGCAGCATTCATTCTGGGCAGTACCCAAGTTTATACAGAGGGAAATATGACATGAAGCCAAGATTAATCAAACCAAATTTTAGTTTGTTTAACAAAATTAGGGACTTGGTTTCAAAAATGTGATTCAGCCAAGGAAGCAATGTCTATCTCCCTATGTCTGGTAGAGACCATGAGGTCACATTGTCTTCTGCTCTCAGGTCACAAGAAGTAGGCAGGGCTCTCTGTGATTGTGTCTTCAAACCTTTAGGTACTCATCTTGGGGTGTAGGAGCAAGAATAATTTGGGGGGGATACAGCTCATTGTATACAAAGGCCATAAAATAGCTTATATATATATACATACATACAAACATGGACAAATCTGGGTGGATTTGTTCCCCCCCCCCCCCCCCCATCCCTCCTAGTTCCTACAACCATTACAACCATGTACTCAACACTGGTAAAGTTTGGGGATGCCATTCATAATTTAAAGAGGGCGCTTTTAACAATCTTCTAGGACCATTAGTAAAGTACATGTTCTCCAGCTACTAGTCCTTTAAAATGTAAACCTTCAAGCATCATGGACATCTAAGGAACAGAACTCTTTGTCCTATTATCCTAAGGAATTTGGGTGAAAGGGAGAGTGAGCAAGATTGTATCTTAACATTATTAATTACTAGCGACTTGCCCGTCAAAAAATGACGGCAATAAGGTTGTAAGGCAGGTAATGCTGTTTGGGTGCAAAATTAATTTTGTTGGTGTTTTAAGATCCTTCGGCGCTCATTGCGAGCCTCGCGCTGAGCCCCTTCGGCGCTCATTGCGAGGCTCTTGGTTGTTGGTGTGCTATGAGCAGCGTTGGTGTTTTTTTTTGTTATGGCAATGAATAATTAATAAAATAAGAAATAATATACTTTACCTATTGTGAAGTAATATATGCAGGAAGCATTGTGTCGAAGAGCTGGCAATCTGTTTTCATGTTGCTGCAGCATCAGTGGTGTGGAGCTGCTGTGTAAGCGTCATTAATGTGTGCAGTCTAATAGTGTGCGCGCGCGAGGCAAATCCGTTAGGGTAGCTGTGTACTTCCGGATTGTGTAAGTTATTGTTCTAAAATGGTGCCTAATGTGAGGTATGCGGCTGATTTAGCGTCCTTCGTTTCGGATGTCGTCCGACGCTTTCGGAATATCCGTAGGTGTTTGGTGGTGTTTTGCGTGTTTAGGGGCCTTTTGCCTCGTTTTCGTTTTGTTCGGCGGTCATTTTTTCTCTCGCTTAGGTGATTTTCGGGTGTCTAAACTCCGAAATTTTGAGTTAAATCGAGGTGTAACTTCACTTGCAGAGGTCCTGGGTGCCCCCCTTGCTGTGGGTAACCTTTTTATGTGTTTGTTGTGTGTATTTATTGTGTTTGTAATGTTTTTTGGGGTCGCGCGGGTTGCGTCCTTGTTTTCGGATCTCGTACGTCTTTTTCGGGAAATACGTAGGTGTTTGGTGGTGTTTTCCGTCTTTAGACTGCTGTAGCCTTGTTTTAGTTTTTTTCAGCAGCCATTTTTTCTCTTGCTTAGGGGATTTTCGAGTGTCTAAATTCTTTTATTTGCAGTTAAATTGAGGTGTAACTACAGTTTTCGAGGTCCTGGGTGGCCCCCCTTCCTGTAGGTAAGCTTTTTATGTATTTGTTGTGTGTATTTATTGTGTTTTCCATGTTTTCATGTTTCGGGTGATTCTTGCAAAGTCGTAATGGGTCTCGTATTTTGCTTTTGTAACTACGTAAATGTGGCGAGGTCCGCAGTTGCTGGCAAAGAGCGCCTTCGCGAGGGCTGCGGGCTCGCTATGCGAGCCTGCAAGCGTTAGCAACAGCTCGCATGCTCACAACTAATATGTATATACTTTCTTCACACTAATCTATCAGGGAGTTCATTCCATCAAGGAATGTGACACTTGACAGAAACATTACTAAAATATAACTTTTATGATAACAATTAAAATTGTGAGATTTATTCCCACTATCCAGAAAAAAAGATAAACTAAAATTAATAATGTGTATTCAGTTAAATTCCTATAGGTCAGTTGTCATTGTTGTTGTTTAGTCGTTCAGGCACATCCGACTCTCTGTGACACTATGGACCACAGCACGCCAGGTGCATCTCTCATTGACTGCCCATCTAAGCTCCATCAAGTTCATGTTCATTGCTTCGGTGACCTCATCTATCCATCTCCGCCTCTGTTGTCTCCTACTTCTTGTGCCTTCAATCTTTTCCAGCATCAGAGTCTTTTCTAGGGAATCCTGCCGTCTCATGATATGGCCCAAATATTTGAGCTTCAGCCTCATGATCATAGCTTCTAGTGAACAGTTTGTCTTGATTTCCTGAAGTATAGATTTATTGGATCTTCTTACAGGTCAGTATAATACTGCAAATTAATGACAATTCTGAGCTTATTTCCAGTGATATCTGTTGGAAACTTTCTTACCCTGATGGAATGGTTCCCACGTGCTTAGCTAATATGCACCTTACAAATTCTAAACCTTACACATATTATTCAGATGAGCTTCCCATCATGCATTTCCAATACAAGAAGTGCCAGCCCAGAGGGTTACAAAACTAAATAAGGCACATGGTCTAATAGTGAATCAGCATATGTATATATAAATTCAATTATAGTGAAGCCTTAGTGGGCACATTTACATGTCCCTATCCAGGTTCCCAGAATGCAGTGTAATAACTGAATTTCTCAGAATTCTGAGCAGGAAACACGTTTTTTGACTTGTTTTAGACATTGAAATGTGAACATAAATGTACTATTTATTTACTGTACTACTGTATGGTGAAGGCTTCTCTCGCTCTTTTGTCCACCATAAATTAAATGATTGTTGTTGTAAACTACCTCCTCATGAAATCTACTACACAAGCTAGGAACTGACCCCCGAAGATGAATTTCTTTTTTCGCCTTAAAGCATTCAGTGCAGTCAGTTCTCTCTGGCAATGAAGAAGTTAAATAAAACTTACAGCCGTGTTAAAGATGATCTTTGCTCTCATTTTGTTTCATTTCCAAAACTTCTGAGAAACCAGGAGAGAAACTTTCCAAAGTCTCAGTTTCCATGGTAACACTACAAGTTAGGATTTTAGCCCTAATACTAAAAAAAAAAAACCTTAAGGAAAATGCCCTTACAGCTGGCAATGCGCACTATGAATGGTGACTATATTTATACTGCCCAATATGGAGAGTTTTAGTTCCCTATTGTCAATGGTGGGCAGTGTGTCAAGAAATCTCAGAGAAATACGTCACCAGTGGAAGCCAGCGTCCCTTCAGCATTATTATTGGAGTATTTATGGAACTGTAGACACCTTAGTTTAGCTTGACCCTCAGGTGCAAGAGCTCTGATTGAGTTGAATGTTATAATTCATGATAGATAGATAGATAGATAGATAGATAGATAGATAGATAGATAGATAGACGGATGGATGAATGGATACAGATGGATAGATAGATGGATAGATGGATAGATAGATAGATAGATAGATAGATAGATAGATAGATAGATAGATACAGATAGATAGATACAGATAGATAGATAGATAGATAGATAGATAGATAGATAGATAGATAGATACATACAGAGATAGATAGATAGATAGATAGATAGATAGATAGACGGATGGATGAATGGATACAGATAGATAGATAGATAGATAGATAGATACAGAGAGATAGATAGATAGAAAGATAGATAGACATATAGATATATAGATAGATAGATAGATAGATAGATAGATAGATAGATAGATAGATAGATAGATAGATAAATAGATATATAGACAGATAGATATATAGATAGATAGATAGATAGATAGACGGATGGATGGACGAATGGATAGATAGATAGATAGATAGATAGATAGATAGATAGATAGATAGATAGATAGATGGATAGATAGATCGATAGATAAATAGATACAGAGATAGATAGATATCCATCTATCTATCTATCTATCTATCTCGCTCGATATATATATATATATATATATATATATATATATATACAAAGTATTACATTATAACACAAATATTAAGAATCACATTGTATAGCATTTAAGGAATACACATATAATCATTTCACTCATCATTTAATGTACTTAATAACATATATAAAACTCCACTAGAAAAGAAATATCACAATTAAAAAAATGAATTGCAAGAAAATAAACAAAATCCCAAAAGACCTGTGATATAGATGGTATTTTCTCTTAAATGCTTACATATCTATAGTGTTTTGAGACCAAACAACTGAACTGAACTGTGTAAAAAGTAAAACCCCTTTCACACATAATGCACAGTCCTGTGTTAATAAACAATGTGTTTGGTTCTTGAAACTCTCTGGAATTGGGTCGTGTTATAATAATCTGTCATCACATCTTTTTTTTTCTACATAATTAGATAAGCACAAGAAAACTAAGGGTTATAACAATAAGATCAATGGTTTGGAGCAGCCAGCAGATTAGAACGTCCTCAGGATCTCGGAGAATAAAGCCCATAAAGAGAGCTATGACAATTGGTAAAAAAGCTCAAAGAGGTTGAGAAGTAAAGTCTGGATACTTGTCTGATAAACCCTTTTTTATTGAATCACCCAGTAAAAGTTTGTGGGACTTTCTGACTCCCCAGTGGCAACAATCTCTCCTCTAGCAACCACATAAATAATACCTCTATTGGTAGTACATGTGACACATCCTTCATTCTAAGGGCCCCATTTAATTCCAAGCCCTTAATTACCTTCACACTGCCCGTATTAACTCAAGTCAGCAATTACAGGCTCACAGCCCCAACATGCAAACCACGAGCCCGTATGTAGCATTTCAGGGCATGATCATTGAATCAAGCCCTTAAGTTACATTTTAGACAGAGCCAATAGTAAATGAGATCGTCATCATGACGTCAGTAAAACATAGAGTTTAAACTACAATCAATTAGTGTTTAGATATATGATTTGAAATCAGACTTGCAATCCAGAAATATATAAATCGATAAAGATCAATACATTAACTGTTCTAGTCCATGCGGGTTCCATGATATGTATGAATGAAATGTAACTCCTTGATTCCCGGGATCGATATAACAAGGAAATAAAATGTAAACAAAATATTTTTTTATTGCAGATTTGCAGATTGTTGTGCAATTAATTCTAATGCCGTTTATTGCTTTCCCAGTATTTTTAAGTACAGTAGTGTGTGTTTATTTGCTTCTGCAGTATTACAAACAGTTGTTTTGATACATTTGACATTTACGGGTTTGAAGGCAATTACGGACTTGTTAAATTGTTGTAATTGAATATGGATTTTGCGTCTTTAGCACTGGTAACATTTACGGGCTTGAAACATCAAAGGAAGAGATAGGACGGCGTTACGTTTTTGACAACCGCAGTGATTTTGAGCCTGTAACTCGCAATTGGAATGTGAGTAGCAAAATGTATCCATTTAAATATCAGTAACATTTGCGGGCTCCATTACAGGCTCATGTAATTGCTATTTGGAGAATTGAATAGGGGCCTATGTCCTTTACCGCTAACAAAGGCGTAAATCTGTTAACCTACCATTTTACAGTGCTTGCATGGCTGGACAATATGTCGTCTGCAGTATTGTTTCATTATTGCACTATAGTTGGGACTATGTCTAAGTCATTGATAGTCTACCACTAAGCCCAGATTTCAAGATATATGACTTTTTTGGCCCTTGTTTAATTCTTGACTACTTTATTCTACTGTAGGATAATGTATAGGATTTTAATGGATACACTATGTCAACTGAGGGTACAATTTACATGGTTGTAGACCATTCCTCTACTAAACATGAACCTGAAATAATGGAGATGGACTCATTCTGAAAGCATCAATGGTCAAGGCAACAGAAATGGATGTCAAAAAAAGAAAGGAATGAAAAGTTTCATTAGAAAAAAAGGAAGTGCAGAACTTGACTGTCACAACCTGCTTCTTCAATGGGGCTTGACAAGAACCTAGTTCAATCCTAACCCAGCAGGACCATGATGACGCTCTTACTACCTCTGGTACAAAAGATAACCTCAGGATATCAGGAACACCATATAATCCCTTATAATTAGGATTAATGCACAGAATGACATTTACACCTTGTTTATGTCAGTAGATGCCACTATATACCTAATTAATTGGGAAATTTTATACATTTTATACATTTCTGGCACACAGGCTGGCCAATCAGTAAGCGTCTTGCTACTGGGAAAAACTCTGCAGATCCCATCCTGTTTATTGTATTACCTCTCACCATTTGCTGTAAACACTCAGACTTTTAATCTGCTCAAGACCCCGTGTGTTTGTTTATTTAGATGGGGCTGAGTGCATAACCAGATAACTGTAACATAATAGGCCTTAATCTTGTTTAGGTGGGGGCTGATGCAATAGTCTGCAGAATAGGTAATATGGTTCTTTACAACAATTCGTATAACATGAAACATAATACATATGTTCTGCAGAGCATAAACCAAGATACATACAGTATAACAGTGTAATCATATTTCAACCATAAGCACTAAGAAATACATAACCATAATAATAAAAACAGGGTAACTTCTTGCCAGTCAGGCCAGGTCATAGTGTAAAACAGTCCAGTCAGGCCCTGGGCATGACAACTCCTTCCCCCTTCTTTCTAGAGGAGACTGGGAAGCTATACAGCTGGATAGCTTTCCAGCTACACGGCTGCTACTTGTTCTCTGAGGTCTAAGCCATGGTACAGTCCCAACAATCTCCAGGGTCCAAGAACCTGGTCCCAGCTTGTAGTGGTAAGTCTAGGGAGTACAGGAAGCGTCCATAATCCTACCTCCCCTTTCGGTGGCTCAATCCTGGTGTTGCACTGGGGGATTGCTAGGTTAATCCACTTCTTTAACCCCCTAGTAAAAATCAATCTAAGTGATAAACTTGGTGTCTCTCTGGGCACCCCACCTCCTCCTGTCCAGGGTGAATTATCCCTCCTTTCCAATGGTGTAGAGACCTTCCCAAGCCCTGCGGAAACATATAAGACCACTGGCCCGGAGGACCCTTCAAGGCAGTCCAGGGGAAACAGTACATCCAGGCTAGTAGGTCCAGCAAACACTTGGGAGGGTCCTTCCCCAGCTAAACCGTCTCCTTACAGGCAAGGGAGGCCTCCTGACCTGATGATTCTGGGACGGTACCAGGTATCCTTGGTAAAATATTTGACCCCCAGTTCCCCCTTTCCAATGATAGAGGCACACAAACAGTGTCTTCGGGCCGCTGCAGGGGAATCAATGCAGGGAGGCCCGGTGACAAACCACACCTTTGGGAATCCTTTGTGGAAATCCAGGAAAACTGGCCCATCCAGTAGTGAACACATCTGGGGTAATCCTGGGGTCTCACCCGCCCCAGCCAAGCCAGTACAAACAGCTGGCTGGTGGTATTTACAACAGTCCATGGGCCTAAGGGACCACAAATGGCCCACATTATTCCACTCCCATGTTTGCTCCTTCCCTTGTCCGATGTTTGAGTCCCATGTGATCTGTTGGGCCTTCTGGGTTACCCAATTTAAGTGGTTTAAGGGGGATAGCCAGTTCAAGTGACTGGTAATCAGGGATTATCACCACCCCACCCCCCAAGAGACAGGGCCACTGTCCCCTTTTTTTCCCTTCTTTAGGGAATTTTTTTTTCTGGGGCACCAAATAAAACAATAGTTCCACTGAGGACTGTACCTGCTGCATTTTCCAGTCTGTACTCCTCCTGATGGCCTTGTCTGGGGACTCCACTCCTTAAGGCTGCACTGAGCTCACTGTCTCCCAGCCTCCTATCTCTGGAACTACTGTCTGGGTACAGCTCTCACCTCCCTCTGGATCTTTAGTCCCTGGATCCTTGGGCAGAATTTCCAGGCTCTCTCCATCTGATACTGCCTGGCATGTGAATACACGCAGCCCTTGTGAAGTAGCTGCTACTGTCTCTTGGGCAGCCTGATGAGCATGGCTGCTTGCTGTTTCTCCTCCAGGGTCTGTGGCTGGCTTCAGGACAATGGTTGTCCCCACTAAGCTTACAGTTCATTGGTAGGGCCCAGTGCTCATTTGGTTCTTCTCTGACTCTAGGAGCAGGGTAGCTTTCCCCCAGGTCTTCCCCTGGGCCTGGTAATGCTGTGGTTAGTCTCTGTCCCCGTGCCTCTAACTGGGCAAGGCCCAGGCCCCTAATGCTAGGGACCAGTTCTTCCTCTTCCCCGTCAACCGACTGCATGAAGGATTCCTTGTTTTTTTATTAAATCCTTTTGTTTAGAATTCCCCCAACAGTCCATACTTTTCTCTTCTGACCCGGCCTTGGCAAAATTTAGCTGGGTCTCCTTTGTCTCTGGAAGGTGACTCTCCATCATGCCTGACTTACAGAACTTCTCCCAACTGGGTGGCCAAAACCTCTCTAGGGATGCTTCATCTAACAATTCCACATAATCCGCCTCCAGCTGTAACTCCTGCTGGATCAAAGGCCAAAGTAAGCTACCTGTCTGGGAGCCTGGCTCCAGTCCTAGCATTTGACAGCGCTTGGAAAACAAACTCATCTGTCTTCTTTCAGTCCCCAAGCCAAAATCTGGATCCCCATATACAATGTCTCAAAGTGCCTTCTCCATCCTCAATGAAAAACAGGACCACCCATGATGTATCCCCACAGGTCCCACCCAATAAGCATATTGCTCCACCAGGGCAATCTCCACATCTGCCAGTTCCTTCAGACATACCATTAGCTTGTAACCGGGCCATAGTCCCAGAAATGCCATCAATTTGTTTAGAAGGCCCATTCCTTGACAGTCCTTTCTAGTCACCACCAAATACTCTAGTCTCTACTTGGGATAAACACACCCCATCCACAGGAGCTGGGAAATGATCATTGCTTACCCCTCTCCACTCCTCCTGTACCTCCTGCATGATCTGTGTCCTTAGGTTCATAAACTGCTCAATAGTAATATCCTCTGGCATGGCTGCTTTCCATCTCTGGAATCTCCTGATTGCTTCCTCCTCTGTTGCAGACATCTCTTTATAAATTGCCATCTTTCTGTACTCCACAGCACTGCCACCAATGTCACGACCTTATTCTTCAATGGGGCTTGACAAGAACCTAGTTCAATTCTACCCCAGCAGGACCGTGTAGTTCTTACTACCTCTGGTACAGAAGATGGCCTCAGGATGGCCTCAGGATATCAGGAACACCATAAAATCCCTTAGAATTACGACCAATGCACAGAATGACACTTACACCTTGTCTATGTAAGTAGATACCACTCACTTACTTTATTAATTGGCGCATTTTATACAATTTTCTGGCACACAGACTGGCCAATCAGTTAGCCTCTTGCTACTGGGAAAACCCTGTACCACAGGAGTAATCATATTTCAACCATAAGCACTAAGAAATACATAACCATAAAAATAAAAACAGGGTAACACTGCCAGTCAGGCCCAGGTCATAGTGTAACACAGTCCAGTCAGGCCCAGGCCGTAGTGTAACACAGTCCCGTCAGGCCCAGGTCATAGTGTAACACAGTCCAGTCAGGCCCAGGTCATAGTGTAACACAGTCCAGTCAGGCCCAGGCCGTAGTGTAACACAGTCCAGTCAGGCCCAGGCCATAGTGTAACACAGTCCAGTCAGGCCCATGCCATAGTGTAACACAGTCCAGTCAGGCCCAGGCCACAGTGTAACACAGTCAAGTCAGGCCCATGCCATAGTGTAACACAGTCCAGTCAGGCCCATGCCATAGTGTAACACAGTCCAGTCAGGCCCATGCCATAGTGTAACACAGTCCAGTCAGGCCCAGGCCATAGTGTAACACAGTCCAGTCAGGCCCAGGCCATAGTGTAACACAGTCCAGTCAGGCCCAGGCCATAGTGTAACACAGTCCCGTCAGGCCCAGGCCATAGTGTAACACAGTCCAGTCAGGCCCATGCCATAGTGTAACACAGTCCAGTCAGGCCCAGACCATAGTGTAACACAGTCCAGTCAGGCCCAGGCCATAGTGTAACACAGTCCAGTCAGGCCCAGGCCATAGTGTAACACAGTCCAGTCAGGCCCAGACCATAGTGTAACACAGTCCAGTCAGGCCCATGCCATAGTGTAACACAGTCCAGTCAGGCCCAGGCCATAGTGTAACACAGTCCAGTCAGGCTCATGCCATAGTGTAACACAGTCCAGTCAGGCCCATGCCATAGTGTAACACAGTCCAGTCAGGCCCAGGCCATAGTGTAACACAGTCCTGTCAGGCCCAGACCATAGTGTAACACAGTCCAGTCAGGCCCAGGCCGTAGTGTAACACAGTCCAGTCAGGCCCATGCCATAGTGTAACACAGTCCAGTCAGGCCCAGACCATAGTGTAACACAGTCCAGTCAGGCCCATGCCATAGTGTAACACAGTCCAGTCAGGCCCAGACCATAGTGTAACACAGTCCAGTCAGGCCCATGCCATAGTGTAACACAGTCCAGTCAGGCCCAGGCCATAGTGTAACACAGTCCAGTCAGGCCCAGGCCATAGTGTAACACAGTCCAGTCAGGCCCAGGCCATAGTGTAACACAGTCCAGTCAGGCCCAGGCCATAGTGTAACACAGTCCAGTCAGGCCCAGGCCATAGTGTAACACAGTCCAGTCAGGCCCAGGCCATAGTGTAACACAGTCCAGTAAGGCCCAGGCCATAGTGTAACACAGTCCAGTCAGGCCCAGGCCATAGTGTAACACAGTCCAGTCAGGCCCAGGCCATAGTGTAACACAGTCCTGTCAGGCCCAGACCATAGTGTAACACAGTCCTGTCAGGTCCAGGCCGTAGTGTAACACAGTCTACTCAGGCCCTGGGCATGACATTGACTCAAGATTTAAAAATTATCAACAGTCTAAAATAATGGGACAATAATTTACAAAGCACAAGCAACAGCTGGGAGAATATAATACTACAAATCACATCTGTAATATTACATGTGTTTTTACTGCTTCCTAGCTCATGGGGAACCAATAAATGGGCAGTGAAAAGCAGGAGCTAATTAATTTTAGATTTATTTTTTGTGTTTATATTAATAAATTGTGTTTTGTCTTTCATTATATTAACCCAGTTATGAATCTTTGTAAATATAAATTTTGTATAAACAATAAAACTATGTTATTTCTATAACATTGCTGTTCCTTGAACAGTTGTTAGGAAGTCACTTGTCACTTTTCACAGCAGACAATCCCTGTGGCCATATCTAACAAGCACTGTAGATCTGTATGATATACCCGTACTTAAAGGCACATATGTTCAAGTATGCCTATATCTAACCTTAACCCCTAAAGGTAACCACTAACCATAAACCCTAACTCTAAAACCTAACTCTAACCCCTAACCGTAATCCCTAATCCTTAACCGTAAACCTTAATCCCTATAATTAAACACCAACCCTAACCCCTAACCCTAAACCCTAATCCTAGCCCTAAAAAATAACCCTAAAACCTAGCCCTAAACCTAGGAAATTCACTAAAAACTTGACTGTGGCACCTAGTGGCTGATGGCAGAATTTGTATTAAATGATGATTTTGCTGGAATTGGAGAGGTCCTCTTTTGTTTCTGTTTATGTGCTTTTCCAAGATGTTGGGCACCTTGTTTGTAAATATGAAATCAGTTGCAGTATTCCTTGAGAAAGCAGCTAGAGAAACAAGGCAGATAGTGAGATGCAGAAGTCTCCTTTTACACAATCAAACTTTCCATGTGATATTAACTTCTACATAATTGATTTGTCCTCTTTAACATAACATTAAAAATAAGTCTCAAACATTTATCCTACTAGTGCATGACTGTAGCTTCATTAATTGGTGAATAAAATAAGGTAACTTCCTTCTACGTAAATATATTTTGAAAAGAATAGACTGGGAGCAACTTGAAAAGCAGCATTAATGAGTTTTTTTCTTCTGATCTCTATCTTGAGATGTCAGGATGTTCATTGGACATACATCTCAAATGAAGATTTATTTAATTGAATTGCAATCCTGCTAAGGTGTTATGAACAATACAGTTTTTGCATAAGATCAGGAGATCAGGGTGAAACACGTGTAAGGTTCCCAAAGCTATAAGACCTAATGCATTGATGTTACCATTCCAGGACTTTCTCTACATATGGGCAAATGGGGGTTAAGATGACAAGATCTGAAGGACTGTTATTTTACTTTAATAATAAAATGTGTGTAAACATACCAGACATGTTTTTTGCCATTTTCTATTTTTCCATCTATCCTCCTGCATGGAGACCTCGAAGCTATAGAGAAGAAATAACCTACAAGCCAGTAAACTCATTAAGATTATATGACCTTTAATGCACACTTAAAGTGACACAGTAGTTCTAAATTATGGCATATTCGGAAGCTCTGCTTTGTCACTTTAATCTATGCCTAAATGTAAGTGCCTTAATTTCATGTTTCATGGATTATATAGACATACTAGAGAGGATTATTTCCTTTGTCTCTTTAAGATTATACAACCTAACAGAAGAGCCATAAATACAGTTTTTGCATATGAACAGAGGATTAGGGCGAAACACGTGTAAGGTTCCTGAAGCTATAAGACCTAATGCAGTGATGTGAACATTCCAGGACTTCCTCTACAAATGTGCAAATGAGGGCCAGATGAGTCCTGTGTGAGGCAAGGATAGGTGATTTTGGGCTGGATTGACAGTGACTATAAGGCTCTGAGTAAGGAGAGCGTTAGTGAAAAGGCAAAATAATAGAGCAAAGCTTAGCGAAAGCTGATTCATGACGGATGGTTTACTGACGGTTTGATACAAAGTGATGGCTAACACCTGCAAAAGAAGCCATGTAAGTGTGTCCTTGGACATGGCAAGGCCATCGATTGGTCAGAATGATTAGGTGGAGCCTGCGAAGGCTGATAGGTGACTGATGGGCAAGGGCATTGATTGGCCAGAATGACTAGGTGGAGCCTGCGAAGGCTGATAAGTGACTGATGGGCAAGGCCAACAATTGGCAAGAATGAAGGCTGATATCAGCGAAGGTTGATATGTGACTGTTATTTAGCAGATTTGGGCCAAATCACACCGTGTGGGCTCGAGAGACTTAAGAAACAGGCATGAAATGGGCCAAAAACTAAGGAGACAATCGTAAAATGGCCAAAAGCAAGACAAGCATGAGGGACAGGTTCAGTGAAATTAACTGAGTGTGCTAAGGAGAAGAGGAACGGAAGTGCTTATTAAGGCTGAATAAGGCCCCTGCCATGGAAGAGGTGAAGCCAGAGACAGGGACCCAACCACAAATATATATTTCCTTCTGAATCACTACCTTATCATGGTGAACGGACTTTGCCAAGATAACTTTATGGATAGGTATGAACAAAGACATAACGATACATGTGCCTTGCTATCTATAGGGTCATGGAGAGTTGGACACAACTATATATATATGTAATAAAATGTATGTTGGGAATTAACTGTCAAAAACCAAAATCTTGAATAGGTTGTAAATACATTTTAGAGGCGGACTCAGCTTTTGTATGAGCCAGAGATGGGCTGACCATCGGGACTGGGGGCAATTGCATTATAATTCTATCACTTACTTGCACCTGCTCAAATGATATCCCAAAGCACTGGATAATGCGCCAGTAGAGTGTAGATACCCCATGAGCTACAAGTTGCAATATGGCTCCTGGATATATTGTCTTTGTAGTAGAACACTGTGCAACCCAAATATTAAACTAAAATTTGTCAATGTGGAAAAAAATCAGTTTAGGACAAATAGAAAAAATAGACTGAAAGTAAATATTTATTTTCTGTGAACAAATCCTGCACACGGTGCTCTCTCACTGTGGCCAATGATCGTATTTTTTTCCAACATGGAGCCATTTGATTCCTAGTTATGGAAAAGCCATTACAGATGCATCTTCAGTCTTGAATAAAAGATGGGTTACTGTAAGTGGCTCTGCTTGCTCCGACTAACAGACAGAATTATAGACAGCATTTAATGTATTACATTTCACACCAATACAGAAGAGACACTTATAATATATATTCTATTTTAGGTTTCATTACGGCTCTGGAGTGTAAATGGACAAGGGCTTTTTTGGGATTAAATATAAATAATGTATTGGCACACAGTCTGAACACACCTCCTGAAACTAATATAGAGAAATGCATTTACTTTACTCAAATGTATGTTTATTTGCTAGAAAGTGCAAGCTTTCCAAAGAGATAATGCAATGAAAATACTGTGTACTCTGCAGTCTAAGGATGGGAGATCAGTCAGACTTAAAGGAACACAGCAGAGATTCACAATATATTATGATTTCAAACTAAAGTTAATAACAAGTACTTTCTTTAACTAAAAATGTACACTAAATTTACATTGAATTTTGCAGTTTTTACCTGTCAATCACCTCTGATTCACAATCTGATATGTCTTGCTGATGAAGAGCTTTTTACCAATGTTGGCTGGTTAACCATTGGTCGCCAAACCTATTGTCTTCAGTTTAAGTGATATGAAAAAAGACTGGGCATGCTCAGACCCTAGTAATTAATTTATTTAATATAGGTAGTTACTTTCTAGGGTCTGATCAAGGCTAGCTTTTTGACATTGTATGTAGCTAATTTTAGGATGAAATTACTATTCAAGATTTTCCTGTCTGGTTCTATGTCAGTAGGAAGATTAGCAGGAGGAGCGTGCCCATCATGGAACTTATGCTATGTCTGTTTTTATATGGGCAATATGTACTAATTGTTTAAGTGTTGGGTAACTCTTAGAGATTCAAAATCTTAGCAAACTTGTCCTGACATGAGGATAATATAAAAAAGGCACATATGTTCAAGTATGCCTATATCTAACCTTAACCCCATTGACTTTGCAGCACTTAACTATTTAGTAATTCTGATCTGGGCCCCTTAACACATTAGGAGCCTAGTATACAATAATTACCAGCATGCAATCCAATTTAAAGGACCACTTGATACAAAAGTATGTAACAAAATAAAAACTTTACCAGCTATGTAAGACATGAACATAGAATCATTTTTTACAAAAATATTTTTTTTTTATTATTTAGTAGTTTATGAGTAAATGAATCCATTTTATCTTTGTTACATCACTTTCCGAGAGCTGGAACATGGGTGTTGTTTATCTATCAATGGAGCCTTATTTGATAACACTGGTCAACAGCTTAAATATTTAGAAAAAGTCCTGTAAAAGGACGAAACGGACCGTTGGCACCTAGTTTTTCCAGTGGAACAGGCTCTTATCTACCTAATGTGGCTTAAAGGGTCTTTTGTCAACTTTTATAAGGGAAAAAGAAACGTGGAGAGAGGGAACTGAATCGCAAGTATTTTTGTTTGCTACATGTTATCACCTTCCCACTTTCGTTGTTTATTCAATTATATCTCTGTTACAACTATGAAATATCTTTTTGTATAAATATATAGTTGTTTTATTGACTGAATAGATTCCCTGTTTTTGGGAGATATAGAATGCCTGGGTTTCCACGATATAGTTTGTTTTTAATATGTACATTTTGTGCTGTTTTTTCTTAATTATTTTTCAACTCTGTGATTATCAGTGTATCCTGTGTTTACAGGACCATCAGTATAGGCTGATATATGAGAGTTGATTAGCCTATAATTATTATTACAGTACTATATAAGTCTGGGAATACATTGATCTGGACCATTACAAATAGAACATATTATTTCTATATTTACATTATTCAGAGTACTGTAATTTTGGCATTTTATAAAAAGTTAGAAAGCACTTTTTAATTTATTTTTTCGGCGTTTTCCTAGGATCAATAGTATCCTATTAAAATCAACTTTTTTATATACAATAATTACCAGCATGCAATCCAGTTTAAAGGACCACTTGATACAAAAGTATGTAACAAAATAACAACATTACCAGCTATGTAAGACATGAACATAGAATCATTTTTTACAAAAATAAGATTTTTTAATTATTTATAGTAATTTATGAGTAAAGGAATCCATTTTTTCTTTGTTACATCACTTTCCGAGAGCTGGAACATGGGTGTTGTTTATCTATCAATGGAGCCTTGTTAGATAACACTGGTCAACAGCTTAAATATTTTTGGGTTGAAATCAGTCAATTTTGTACCGACTAAAGAATATTATAGTTAACAACTACTTATAGCTTTCGTTTTCAGGATATAGTAAGTTTCTCTTTAATAAATTGATTTTTTTTAATATTTGGTATATTTTTGTATCAGGTATAGTTAGTGACCCTGCAAGAATGTTGTGCTGAGTCATCTTGTTTACTGTCTAACCCTCTTCCTGTGTTATGATTCAGTCAAAGCTAAGCTTGAGTGCTACGTGTCAGTTTGTTGTGATTGTATGTTATTTCAAAATGCCCTGAAAGCATGTAATTAGTGCACTAATGTGTAGTAAAGTAACATTTTCTAGAAACCTTCTATTACTCCAGATTTTGTGAAAGCTTATCACTGTTATTTTGAGTGCAAAATAGGATAACAAGATAAAAGCTGGACTCCTCATATTTGTTGCAGTACTTGTGTTTTTCTCCTCCTGGACTTGTTAAATTGAAAATTTCACTCTCTTTTGCTATGTCGATGATAGGGAAAGGACCCACCAATCATGTGACAGACAACTATTTTTGTATTTTGGTACCCATTCAATAGGAATTTCCAAGAAATAAATATGGACAGTTAACCACCCTGATATAACATCTACAATTTGCCAAGTACTTCTTTGATAAGGTCTTCCCATTGCTAAGTCACCAGCAGACTATTAACTGGAATCTGAAGATGAAGAACCAGATCATGGCAGAGATCAATCACCTGAGCCCTCAACATCAAAGATCCTGATTTTGTTCCTTATATACCCTCTGCAGAGCCACACAGGATTGTGCAGAATTAATCGAGTGACCTGATAAAGGCAATGACCTGTGATGGACTGGCTTTTATCGGTATATATATGTGTACTGGGTGTCAAATGATTGGTAAGAAACAGGCAGTGATTATCAGAAAAATATGTGTTATATAAATAAGTTCAACGTACTTACAAAGTTATAGCCAGGAAAGTAAAATCCAGCTTTGCACACCCACAGGAAGCTTACATAACCAAGTACACACAGTAAAGCAGCCAGATCCAGAGTTTGACCTTTCAAAGGAAGTACTTGCTGCTGGAAGGAATCACATGGTTGGCTGGGGTCTGAGCGCAAAGCTGATTTGGAGCACAAGGGGAGAGAGAGAGAGAGAGAGAGAGAGATACTACATATCACAGGCTGCTTTGCATCACAGGAACCCCAGAGTATGACAGAAATGTATCAGCTAACCTCTGCTTTCTCCTGATTGGCCAAAATGAATAATTAATATTATACTTATCTTGGCAGGGATTTTCAGGGATGTCAACTAACAAAAGCTGCATCTTGCAACCTGAAAAGACTTAGCAAACATCAGGGTGAGTTTGTAAATGTTTATCTTGGTATTTTTTCATTTTTTTTCTATTTTGAAGAAGCACACTTAAAAATCTGTTGAATCTACCATTTTGGCTTCAGCAGATCAACTTCCTGAGTTAGAAGGAGACTTTGTACAGAGAAGAAGTGATGCCCAGTGGACACAGAAAAGCATACAAATACAAATTCTGTAACTTCATCACATTTTGGATAGCGGACATTGGGACTCAGGCATGCTCAGACTGACCCAACACATCACCTTTAATACAAAGATATCCATAAATAACTCCCAAATTGCATATACTACTTTTAAAAAGACTCGGTAGTGCCCACGCCATTGAGTCAGAAAAACAACTAAAAATAGATGAACCGGTATATGAAACAATAATGCTTTCAAGATGCTCTAAACTCATGCAATCTGTCCAATATTCACTAATTTTCAACAGGGATGCAATTGGAATTGTTCCCATTGAAAACAGTCTAGCCATCAATAAACTGATTGTCATTTGCTGCCAAAGGAAGAGACATACAATGTAGAAACAAGGCTCTTTTTTTGCTATTTCATTTATATTTACATAGCCTACATTTATGACTAGTAAATACTTCAACAAAGGTTTCACTACTAGTTACTTAAAGGGATTGTGGTCATATTTTGCAGTGCTCTGTTTAAAGACCTAGAGTGACTAATGGAAAATAATGCACAGCGTTTGATTTCCCACCTATTATATACAATTTTCTTATACAAATCCCCTCCTATCTGTTCTGGCTCATATCTGTTCCACTTACTTGTCCCCTTGTTTGAGTCACCAATTGTCATGGACTGTGGCACCAATCTCCCGGTTTAGCTCCTTTCCACCTCCTGGTGTCCCAAGCCCTTGCTTACAAGATACACCTATGTGCAGTCTACCCATGCTGGGCAAAATTAAGATAGGAGGTGAGACTTGCTGGCACCATGGCCACCCGACGGCCTGGTGCCTCGGACATTAGTGAAAATGCTAGCGACTCAGGGGGAGAGAGGTTCAAGTTAGGTATTTTGACGTGTTGTTTGTTTCTGTTTAATGTCTGACCGGCCTTTTGTTTAATCCTCTATAAAATATTTACCTGCCCCGAATAAAGTGTTTTTCTGTCGATGATTACAAGTATGAGAGCTGAACTTCGTTAGTTCAGGGAAGTTATTTTATAAGACATTTATGCTATTGTCAAACTGGAATCTCTGTACCCTGCCGGGGGTCACTGAGGATGGTCATGCCCACCCAATACGAGGACCTAACTGGTGGGAGTTCTAGGGCGTGCCGGTCCTGCTGGTCCTGTGTTGTGACAGTATAAAGGCATAAATAGCAAATGAGTGGCAATGAGCTCATTTTTACTTCCTGGGGGTCTGGGAGCCAGGACTCGTAAGATTTGCATTTCTGGCTCCATGATATTTTTCTAAAGTATAATACATTTCCATGAGGGTATTCCTTCCAGGCTCCTAGAAAATCTTAAGTTGTATATGTCCACCCCTGTATTTCTCTATAGAGACAGATAGACAGATAGATAGATAGATAGATAGATAGATAGATAGATAGATAGATAGATACGTACAAAGATAGATAGATAGATAGATAGATAGATAGATAGATACGTACAAAGATAGATAGATAGATAGATAGATAGATAGATAGACACGTACATAGATAGATAGAGAGATAGACAGACAGACAGACAGACAGACAGACAGATCGATAGATAGATAGATATGTACATAGATAGAGAGAGAGAAATAGAAAGACAGACAGATAAATAGAGAGATAGATAGACAGACAGACAGATAGATAGATAGATAGATAGATAGATAGATAGATAGACAGACAGACAAATAGATAGATAGATAGATAGATAGATAGATAGATAGATAGATAGATAGATAGATAGATAGATATATAGATAGATAGATAGATAGATAGATAGATGCATACATAGATAGATAGATAGATAGATAGATATAGATAGAGAGAGAAAAATAGAAAGACAGACAGATAAATAGAGAGATAGATAGATAGATGGATAGATAGATAGACAGATAGATAGACAGACAGACAAATAGATAGATAGATAGATAGATAGATAGATAGATAGATAGATAGATAGATAGATAGATAGATAGATGCATACATAGATAGATAGATAGATAGATAGATGCATACATAGATAGATAGATAGATAGATAGATGCATACATAGATAGATAGATAGATAGATAGATAGATAGATAGATAGATAGATAGATAGATAGATAGATGCATACATAGATAGATAGATAGATAGATAGATGCATACATAGATAGATAGATAGATAGATAGATAGATAGATAGATAGATAGATAGATAGATAGATAGATAGATACATAGATACATAGATAGATAGATGTTTAGATTGTAGGTCTGCGAGTTTTCACCTTGTACATCGGAGTCTAAGCTCAAAGACAGGACCCTCCATCCTTGGCATCGTGTTAATATTGCTATTGTTTTTGCCTTTGATTGTAACCAATGTATAGCGCTACAGAATATGTTGGCGCTCAATGTATAGCGCTACAGAATATATCGGCGCTCATTGCAGCCTAAGTCCCGCGTGCCTCAACAGTTCGCCTCGCTTTGCGAGGCTCGCAGTTGCCGCCATACTCGCAGATTGACAACTACTATATATGATATATATATCTGTGTGTGTATTTATGTCATCAGAAAGATCTCAAATGTTGAATAATAATGATAGTTTGTAAAACATGTGTTTTCCCGAATTTATCATAATATCCAAACTAAAATATAACCTTCTCTTTCAGGTGCTAGTCAGTGAATATCATTTTTTGTCAGTTTACTGAACATTTCCTTCATTAATATTAATGGATTGTAGCACTAAGACACCAAATTAACACCTTTTATTAAAGCCTGGGATCCTCAGATGCTTCCATTGTGTTCGGTTTTCCTGCGGGAGACATATCCCTATTGGTCTTATTTTATTTTAAATAAAATTGTCACCTCCTTTAGTGAGTAGTCAGCTGGGTGTAACATAACAGCACATACCATTTCCTGGCAAGACAGATGGGATCCAGGCATCCGCGATTCTCAGGAGGGTCTGTGACTTATTCAGTGCTAATTGCAGAGGTAATAGTACCATATCTCACATCTACACTTGTTTTATTAAAGGTGTATGCGCAGCGAGACGTATCACCGACGCCAAAATAAAGCTGTCTGAGAAAAACAGGTAGCGCAGAATTTCCACGTTTCTGCGTTACCCAGATAATATTTCCTAGCAGATTATTTTCCTCAGTCACTGATAGTAACTATTTTGCAGGGAGGATATAGCAAGCTTTTCAATTACATTTTTTTTTCCACGTTTTAATTTAATGTAAAATAAACAAGAAATTAGCAAAATTCCAAAGGGATGTATGACAATGGAGCTGGATTTGGAAGACAATACAAATAAACAAACAACACAACAGTAAAAAGGCAGCATTGTAAGGACCACAGTAGTCCAATATTATTAAACTCTTACTTGGAAATAGTAAAATATGTTTTACCTTCCCACAAAATCCATAGCTCAGGTCAGGTACATACGATCTGTTTAACATCGAAACAGCTGTCTGTGGGTAGGTCTCCTAGCTCAGGCACAATGCATCCTATGCTATGATTTAAAGCTGTGTTATATACAAATGCTTAAAATGAGTCATATATAATGTGTTATTGAAATAAAACATAAAAATACAATTGCATGACCCCGCGTAGTTACCCAGAGTGCAGTGCAATAACTGTATTTCTTGGAATTCTGGGCGGGAAATATATTTTTTCACTTATTTTTAGACATTCAATCGTGCAAACAAATGTACTATTTTTTTTACTATAAAAAACATGCATATGTTTAAAAGGAGCCATGTCTAAAGTGGTATTACATTCATGAGTGAAAATGCATCTTTAGTTTGTAAATTTGCGAGTTTTCAATCCTGCAAGGTGCATTTGGGAAAGCTCTATGGACACTGGATTCTAAGCTCCAAGACAGGGCCCTCCAATGTGTTAGTACTGCTATTGTTTCTTGACTTGATTGTAGCGCATCAATAGCGTTAAGGAATATGTTGGTGCATTACAAATAAACAATAATAATAATTGTGGACTCATTTGCATGTCCCTGCCCAGATTCCCATAGTGCAGTACAAACACTGTATTTCTGGGAATTCTGGGCAGGGAATACATTTCATAACTTATTTTTAGACATTCGAAAGTAAAATAAATGACCCTTTACATGCAATTATGCTGATGGGGAGTCTGTTATTTTGGTTTCTTCTTTCTGAGAAACACTAGAATACAGATGAAGCTTTTATTTGCACATTGGAATTGGTAGCAAATAGTAGCAGTATGTTAAGCAGGACTAATGGAAAGCTTATTAATTTACAAGGACACATCCTCCTAAGACTGCAGCAGAAAAGAGAAGCCCAGTAGAGGAAATTTGAAAAATTCATAAAGAAAATTTGTATTTAAAGGTTAAATAATAATATAAATAATTTACATGCAATTTTCTGCCAGAGAGTTATGTATGGGCTGTGATTATTTTTAATATTCTCTTTTAAAAAATAGCCCATTATCAATTTTACTTATGCAACAGAATATTTTGGCACATTACAAATAAAGGATAATAATATATAAAAATGTGACGATTTTTTAAATGTACAAAGTTATCTAGCAAGGTCATCGTATTTTTTTTTGGGGGGGGGGGCAGATCCCCCAACCCAGATCAAATGAATAGGGGACACCAAAAATAGCAAAATTAAACTTCATGAATTACCAGATTTGGTCACTAGAGCAGTATGTTTTTGAGAGCTTTGACCTATGATTCATAAATAATATGTCAGCTTATATATATCATTTATATATATATATATATATATATATATATATATATATATATATATATACAATATATATATATATATATATATATATATATATATTACTGTATATATATATATATATATAGATATTTTTTTTTTTTATATTATTATTATATTGAGGGGCAAGGGGCATTGTAATGTAAACAAAGAAACAAAGAGGCACTGTAGCAATGGGGACCCCTCTCAGTAGATCTGCAGCTGGTTCCTGTCCTGGAAGTAGATTTGAATTATCTCCCTGAGTTTTTGTTTCTTGAACTACAGTGGTCCTTATTTTTTTATTTTACTTTACTTAAAAATTTTGAAAGGCAAGTGGCCACTAATTATTGGGCATTGGTGCCAATTTTCGTGGACAGTTTACTGAGCTTGTGATGCTCCTATAGTTTGCTCTGTAGGTAAATGATACAATTTTCTATAGATGTAACACAACAAATTGAGTGAAATCACAACTGTTAACAAAAAGCTGAATTAGTATTTCTGTAGCTATAGGTGTCGCACAGCAAGGCAGTTACATTTCACAGTGAATTTTTAATTTTAGATTTTTAAGCATATTCTGCTATTTTTCCTCCTGGAACTATGTAAAACGTATACAAAACAGAGGAATCAGTGTACTAAAAACAAAATGAAAGCTTTCAAAGATGTGAACTAGCCTCATTTGCATTTCAGTCAGCCTTTCTGATCCACCCAGCAGGAATAGGGTCTCATTAAATTCAATTTTTCCAGGCTTGAAAATTGCAACAGTTACAGATCGATATAATTGAACAAGCCCACAATTACATGGCCAAAAGCCTAAACCGTAAACCATGTAACTGTCCGTAGCATTTCAGAGCATGATTAATTAAGCAAGGCCGTAACTACCCATTTAGAAACAGCAAATGAGACCGTCATCATGACATCAGTAAAACATGGAGGTTAAACGTCAATCAATTAGCGTTTAGATGTCCGATATGCGATCAGGCTCTCAATCCAGAGATTTAAAAATCAATAAAAATAAATGAATAAACTGTTCTAGACCATGTGGGAGGCCTGATATGTATTTACTCCTTGATTCCAGAGATTGATATAACACAGAAAATAAACGTTAAAAAACATTTTTTGATTGCAGATTTGCGAGCTTGAGACTGTTGTGCAATTAATTCTAATGTCTTTCATCATTTTCCCTGTATTTTAAAGTCCAGTATTGTGTTTTTCTTTCATTTTATAATGTTAAGTTCAGGTGTTTAACCCCCTTGCGAGACCTATCTAGTATTCGTAGAATTTTTGGCTGCATTTGCTATTTACGGGTTTGAAGGCAATTGCGGGCTTGTTGTATTGTTGCAATTAAATAGCGATTTTAGTGATTGTAACATTTGCGGGCTTGAAAGATCAAAGGCTTAGATGGGCCGGAGTTTTCAGTCTAATGTCATATGAAATAGATACAACTGAGCATTTGCAAAGTCCTGGGAGTAGCCAAGGCTAATTAATGTAATTACTCCGTGGGGTCTGCACTTTTCCTGTTATTAAACTGAAAACAATACAGCCGAACCCCAGGAAATTAACAATTATTATCAACTAGTCATTTTCCCGTCATTAATGACAGTATAATATGTGATGTGTCTCTTCCCCCCGACCTACCTCCCCCCTCTCCCTCCCCTGTGTCTCTTTCCCTCCTGTCTCTTCTTCCCCTCCCCTGTGTCTCTCCCCCTGCCTCCCCCTCTCCCCCCGTGTCTCTTCCCCCTCTCCCTCCCCTGTATCTCTTCCTCCCCCCTCCCTGTGTGTCTGTCCCTTTCTCCACTCCCTCCCCTGTGTCTCTTTCCCCTCCTCCCTCCCCTCGCTATGTTCGGCTTCTCCCCTCTCCTGCCGCGCAATAAGCACCTTTGACATGCTCAACTCTCAACTTTGCGAGCGTTACACACAAACTCGCAGTACATCAACTATATTAGTGATAATCACCTATTACAATATCATAACAGACTGTGCGAGGATCATAAAGTCTGATATGTAAAAATTGCAACCTTTTATTTTAACTTTCTGCAAGAAAAGCCTGTTTTAAATTAGCACTTGTTGTTACATATAATTTTAAAATATATCATATTTGTAAATTTCATGTGTCAATTTTAAAGTAAGTTTCTGTGTTTGCGTTGTTCAGTCGTGTCCGACTCTCTGTGACCTCATGGACTGCAACACACCATGCACTTGGTTTTGATGACAGGGATACTGGAGTGGGTTGCCAGCTCCTAATCCAATGGGCCACAGCATATAGCTCCTGGTATGCCTAGGTGGTCTCCCATCCAAGTACTGACCAGACCCAACCCTGCTTGGTGTGACATTAATGGTACATTACCTGCCTGGATTAAAACCCAGGTCACAGCATTGAAAGCACCGAATCCTAACCACTGGACCATCAGTTTAAATAGATTTTTCCTTTATTGCATGGGGTCCTCTTTATAGAAATGTTTTTTGCCGATTCCATAGATACTAAAATATAAATTCTATAAACTTTGCAGGGGCTGTACTGGGTGGCTGGGGCTTCTTGGCTGTTTGCTATATGGAAATTGCTAGATAAGAAGAGTTAGAGACTTCTAAGTCATGAATAAATTATTATCCTTTATTTATAACGCGCCAACATATTCCGCAGCGCAGATAATTTATGCTTAAAAATCGCAAGTTTCAAGGTCAGTTGTTTAACATTTCCACTCAAAATTGGGGGCGGAGGGGTTACATTTGTGAGGGGCCCGCCCTAGAACAAGGTCCCATACTGGCAAGCATTTATATTACGTGCTGAGATGCATCAGGGGATGAAGGAACAGAGCACCTAGAAACAGCCCGTCTGGCTCCTAAGTTTTAGATGGATGGATGGGCCTTAACCCCCAGGTCTATGAAATATACGTTTTTAATAAAGGAAACAAATTAACATTACTATATGTGCCGTTAATGTAAAGGCTGACTATGGGAGATGGGGAAAAATTATATTGGTCTGGGTGGGGGGCTGGCTATTATAGTTGTACTGGGTGCCAAAATTTCCAATGTATGTAAACATCTGTATAGTGGAACCTCTATATTCATCCAGCCCTATAGTCACTAAATCCATTATTAGGCAAAAAAATGCTCCTATATTCATAGAAAAATCCAATATTAGTCAAGAAAAAAAAACAGACAGAAACAGACAACATTGGGCAAGTTCTTTGCTAAATCGAGTGCTGGTGAATCATAGGGAAAGGAACAAAAATGACATTGATCACCAGAATTGGAGAATGGAAAGTGACTCCGTTTCTGAACATTAATCCCTTTGCTCCTCTTCTGCCGTCATCGCTCCTCAGTAAGGGGAAAGTTCTGGTTACATTTTTATTTATGTATCAAATTTGGGTCTGGGAATGGATTATTCCAATTTTTGTTAATCCCTATGGAAAAAATAGAATTTCGATTCATCAGATTTAGTATCCGTCCCTCAGGAACCGATTAATGACGAATATGGAGCTCCACTATCGTTTTCATTTCTCCAATACAATCTTTTCTGTTTCCCTTTAGCTACACAAGTTGTATTTATACGAGACTTCATTTTATTTCTCCTTCAAGTTGAGAGATGAGCGCACCTTAAAGTAAAATGTCTAATGAATGGAAGGTACTAATCATTGTCAGTGTGATTGAATCAGCAAAAAAAAGTGGGAAGCCAACAAACCAAATCCATCAAATACCCAAAATGTTTTGGGAGAATAATCTTTTTTTTTTTTTTTATTCATTAGCAAAATGATATGTATTTTTTAAAGAATTGAATTGGCATTCAGCCAATCAAAAACCTTTTCTTAGTGGTGGCTAGATAGTTCCATCACACACCATATGGAGATCTGCCATATAATGGTACCATAAGACAACTTGACATTTTTTTATGTATAAATGTTTTAGTGGCTGCAGATAGTTTTCATTCATCAAAAATATAAAAAGTTTAACACTTCAGAATTAGTATAATAAGACTCAAAATATGTTAAGGTGGATAGTAGGGTGACTGAGACACTGTCCATGGTCATAACCTTGGGTATGACTTCTTGAGTTCAGTGCACATACGTCTAAATGGATCCCATGTTAAATGAGCTTGTACTTCATTTGCATTTCACTACCCAGAATCCTTAGTTGAGGAGTATTTGGGAAAGAGGGTTTTCTGACCTGCTTGGAATATTGATATCTATTCATTTTCTTTCCATAGTATACTAAGAGTGAAAGTTAAAAAAATGTAGGAATGTTAAATGTATTTCAGTATATAAGAAGGTTGGATAGAAGCAAGTGAAAACAAATTAGTTAGGATGAAAGGATGGAAGGAAAGATTAAATAATGGAAGGCAGCAAGAACTTAGATAGGAGGAAGGAAGACACAAATATAGGAAAAGGGATGATACAAATGAAAGAAGGAAGGAAAGAAGCTAAGAAAAGGGGAGACAGAAAGAGGGAAAGAATAAAGGATAAGGGCAAAGGATAGGAAGGAGAAATGATTGAATGTAAAGGTGAAAATATATGAAGAAAGGAAAGATTGAAGGGTGGATGGTAAAATTGGAAAATGGATGGAGAGGGAAAAGGAGAGAAGTAAGGAGAGATGTAAGGAAGGTGGAAGGAAGGGAGAAGGAAATTAAAGAAGGGAGGAATGTAAAAGGGAATAAAAATGGAGAGGGGAAAGGAATCATGGAAAGAGAGGAAGGAAGGAAGGAAGTAAATGAAGGAATGAAGGAAAACAGGAAGTAATATAGGAAGAAAGTCGGAAATTGAAGAAAACAAATAAAAGGAAAGGAAATGAAATAATGAATGGATAGAGAAAAAAGGAAGCAAAGAATAATGATGGAGACATAGAAAATGGAAGGGAGGAATATAGGGAAAAGAAAAGGATGAAAGAAATGTAGGAAGTAATGAAGTAAAAGAAGGCGAAAAGAAGATAAAAGATGGGAGGTAAGAAAATAGGAGTGTCAGCTACAGGGAAGATGGGAAGGAAGGAAGGTACAAAATAAGATATTAAAGGGAGCTAGGGAGAAACAAAGTAAGAAAGTAAGACTGGTAGAAACAAGTAAAGGATGGAAAAGGAGAAGAAAGGAAAGAATGAAGAAAATTAAACAAAGAACATAATATCCTTTGCTCTGTTGCCGTTGGCTTTGAACCTGCTATTTCTGTCTGGTTTCCACTATTTCTAGGACAAAGAAACTCTTGTTCCTTAAAGAGTCTACAGACCGATTGTTATTTTCCTGCTTTGTGTCTCCACCAGTTCCTCCATTAATAGACCCTCCTCAATATTGCACTATTTGTACAAGGACTGAGGATTCATCCGGTGGGTAGAAGTGATGGGCAATTCTCAAATCTCAGCTGGTGTCTTAAAGAATGAAACCAATCTCATTACAAGCAACGACTAAAATATCCAGACAACAATAACAAATGTGTAAAGAAACGGTAAAATATCTCTGTCATTAAGATGATTTATCTCTTGCGCACAGTACCCATTCCGTCATTTTCAAACTGTGAAAGCGACACATCGCTCGCATAAAATTAATTTATTTAATTAAAGGAGGTGTTAATTAAGAGGTCTCATTTATTTTGTCTTTACAGACATCTCTTCGCCTATCCCTGAGGCGCTGGGACTGTCACCCTCGGTGACAAGTGAAGTTAATGGTGTCGTCAGTTAATAATAAGATGAATTAATATTGAAGAAAAAATAGGCGAGAGAGGGCACAGAAGCACAAAAGACTGATAAATAAAATAAATATGCGTTGTAAACACAGAAAAAAAATTACCTATTACTGATGCACAAACAGGCTTCCTGAAACACGGACGTAAATCAAATACAAAACACGTCTGGAGATAATATAATCAGGAATAATAAGGTTGGAAACATTATTTTTACATTCATTTAGCCACATTGTAAACAATTTGCTTTATGTATCCACACTCTGTATGTTAATATTATCTATCTCTGGTGCCATATTTTTTAGCACGCACAGAATTTTCTTTTAGGCAATTCTCGGAAAATCTTCAAAGTTAATAGAGAAATCAAATGTTATGTGAGTTTCTCAAAGTTTCCTGGCTTTGGAACTTGTGTAATAAAACGGTGACATATTTACAAAAAAAAATGAAAGCCGGGGTTTGTGTGAACGTTTCTTGATGTTACATTTCTTTATTTTAAGGAATTCTGAACAAAAATATATATTTGTTTAATCTAACAGTATCTACTGTGTTTATAGGCAACTGTATTTTTATTTTTCCAGATGCATTATTATCCTTTATTTGTAACCCGCCAACATATTCCGCAGCATATATAGTTGTTGATGATTTAGTCATTCAGTTGTGCCTAGGTCTTTGTGACCCTAAGGACAACAGGACACCAGACACATCTATGATTATGTCACTGCTTGTGCTTATCCATAAGGTTATCTTGGCAAAGATACTGGAGTGGGTTGTCAGTTCTTTCTCCAGTGGACTGTGATTTGTCTGACCTCTCTGCTATGACCTGCCCATCTTGGGTGATATGGTATAGTCATTTCATTGAAGTACACAAGCGCCTTCACTGCACAAGGTAGCGATTCAAAAGGGGGTATATATTGTTACTAAAAAGTACATTTTTAACAATTATTTTGTTCCTTACCCACTGTTTTTAACTCTTGCAAAAGTTGTATGAGTAGAAACATATATTTGCTGAGGCCATTGCGCAAACTAGTTTGGTTTAAAAAAAAAAAACAATTTCAAATATATATATTTTAGTAATTATACTTAAATTAAGCATTTTAGAACGTAAAAAATACCGCCTTTGGTAAATTAGCTTTTATATACAGTTATGCTGCAGTAGAACCTACCATTTTGGTTTCTGCTGATCTACTTCTTGAGGCAGGCAGATACTTTGAATGTAGAGGAAGTTTCTATTTGCCAAATGGGTATGTGACAGTTAAAACCATCAATTGGACTCTCATTAAACGTGCACACCCACCTGAGAAGAATCACACCAAAAAGAACATTGACCCACATAATAATTGTATATAAAAGATAAAATACAAAATATGAGTTTATTTTTTTTACTTTCTAAAAGCCTTCTGGTTAGTTAATTGGTTATCCTAGATAGCGTTATAGGTCATGAACACCGTCTACCAAGTGGGCAACAGTTTAGTTACATAGACAACGCAAATGTTATACATTTAACTTTAATTTAGGAGAACTATAATGTTTTCTTCTACCCACATGTTCATCAAAAGCATTTCATTAATAGAGTAATTAGTATTATAAATGAAAATACAACAAGTTTTAAATGTAAACCCCTCCTACAGCTGCCACACAATAAAGCCATGTCCAGATGTCTTTATATCAGCCAATAACACATTGTATCCTGGGATGCTTTTTCTTCAAGGTGCCTTGTAATTGAGAGATTCTTGTGAGGAATTTTATGAAAGCATGTGGGTGAGGTTGCAAGCTAATTTGAGCCTTAATTGGCATTTTTTGTAGATCAAAAATTGGCTAAGCAAGGAAAAAAATGTTTGCCATAAAGATGTAAATGTTTTGAAAAAGAGGCCGGACACTTAACCGATCATCGTGAGGCCTGCACAACTTTGAAAAAAAGAGCCAACGGTGCTCATCGCGAGGCACGCAAGACTTGAGCAGGAAGAGAGAGGAGAAAGACACAGGGGAGGGAGAGGGGAGAAATGGTGAAGAGACTCAGGGGAGGGAAGTAAGGGGAAAAAACACAGGGCAGGGAGAGGTGGGAATCAGACACAGGGGTCAGAAAGTGGGAGAGGCTCGCAATGATCATTGTGGACCTTGCTCTGAGCACCAAAGGCGCTCAGCGAGGCACGAAAGTGGAGGGTTAAACCTGGTCTGTAATAAGAGCTCATTGCCAGGCTTCTGATGAGCACTTAAGGCGCTAATCGCAAAGCTGGTAAAGTAGATGGTGGGAGAGGCTAGCAATAAGCCCTGAAGGCACTCATCGCGAGGCCCGCAAGTTAGGGGGGAGAGCCTTGCATTGTGTGGTAAGCAGCATTGCCAGCCTTCAAATTGTAATGCCGTCATTTTTGACGGTCAAGACGCTAATATACTGGATAGTTATTCTCAGTATCTATTACCATTATTTATGGAAATTGCTTGTGTATCTTCTATTAAACTATACAAATATTACTTAACCACTTGACAAGAACCAAACCAAAGAATTGTGGTGCAATAAACCATTTTTATTTTCAAAGTTTACTCTTCCAAACAGTGATGATCCACATTTCTGTGTAATTTTTTTAATAAAAGCTGATTACAGTTATATTTATTTTCTAGTATCTTGCCCATCATAAATTACAGTATAATATAATTTTATATATATATCACCTTCTCTCCTCCTTTCTTTCTCTCCCAACCCCCTCTCTCTTCCCCCTCTCATTCTATCCCTCTCTTTCACTCTCTCTTTCTTCTCCCCCTCACTTTCTCTCCCCCTCTCTCTTTTCCTCCCCCTCTCTCTGCCCTCACTCTCTCTCTGCTTCCTCTTTCTCTCCCTATCCTCCACTCTCTCTCTTCTCTCCCTCTCCCCCCCCTTTCTTTCTCTCCTCTCCCTGTGTCTGTCTCTCTCTCCTGTCTATCTCTCCTAAATCTCTCTCTCTGATGTCTCTCTCTCTCTTGACTCTCTCTCTCATCTCTATATCTCTCTTGTCTCTCACCCGCTCTCTCTCTCTTCCCTCACTCCTTCCCACCCTCTCCTTCTCTCTCTCTTCCCTCACTCCTTCCCACCCTCTCTCTATCCTCCCTCACTCCTTCCCACCCTCTCCCTCTATTCTCTCACTCCATCCCACCCTCCCTTCCCTCACTCCTTACTACCTTCTCCCTCTCTCTCTCTAACCTCACTCTTTCCCACCCTCTCTTCCCTCACTCCTTGACACCCTCCCTTCCCTCACTCCTTCCCACCCTCTCCCTCTATTCCCTCACTCCTTCCCAACCTTGTTTCCCTCATTCCTTCCCACTCTCTCCCTCTATTTCCTCACTCCTTCCCACTCTCACTCCATCCCACCCTCTCCCTCTTCCCTCACTCTTTTCTACCTTCCCTTCCCTCACTCCTTCCCACCCTCTCCTTCTCTATTTTCCCTCACTTCTTCCTACCTTCCCTTCCCTCAATCCTTCCCACCCTCTCCCTCTCTCTTTTCCCTCACTCCCTCCCACCCTCCCTTCCCTCACTCCTTCCCACCCCCCTCCCTCTCTCTCTTACCTCACTCATTCCCACCCTACCTTCCCTCAATCCTTCCCACCCTCTCCCTCTCTTCCCATCACTCCTTCCCACACTCCTTCCCTCACTCCTTCTCACTCTCTCCCTCTATTCCATCACTCCTTCCCACCCTCACTCCTTCCCACCCTCTCCCTCTTCCCTCACTCCTTCCTACCCTTCCTTCCCTCACTCCTTCCCACCCTCTCCCTCTATTCCCTCACTACTTCCCAACATCCCTTCTCTCACTTCTTCCCACCCTCTCCCTCTCTCTCTCTCTTCCTCACTCCTTCCCACCCTCCCTTCCCTCACTCCTTCCCACCCTCTCCCTCTCTTCCCTCACTTCTGCCCTCTCTCTCTTCCCTCACTCCATCCCACCCTCCCTTCCCTCACTCCATCCCACCCTCCCTTCCCTCACTCCATCCCACCCTCCCTCCCCTCACTCCTTCCCACCCTCCCTTTCCTTACTCCTTCCCACCCTCTCCCTCCCTTTCCTTACTCCTTCCCACCCTCCCTTCCCTCACTCTTTCCCACCCTCTCCCTCTATTCCCTCACTCCATCCCACCCTCCCTTCCCTCACCCCTTCCCACCCTCCCTTCCCTTACTCCTTCCCACCCTCTCCCTCTCTCTCTTCCCTCACTCCTTCCCACCCTCCCTTCCCTCACTCATTCCCACCCTCTCCCTCTCTATTTTCCCTCACTTCTTCCTACCTTCCCTTACCTCAATCCTTTCCACCCTCTCCCTCTCTCTTTTCCCTCACTCCCTCCCACCCTCCCTTCCCTCACTCTTTCCCACCCCCCTCCCTCTCTCTCTTACCTCACTCATTCCCACCCTACCTTCCCTCAATCCTTCCCACCCTCTCCCTCTCTTCCCATCACTCCTTCCCACACTCCTTCCCTCACTCCTTCTCACTCTCTCCCTCTATTCCCTCACTCCTTCCCACCCTCACTCCTTCCCACCCTCTCCCTCTTCCCTCACTCCTTCCTACCCTCCCTTCCCTCACTCCTTCCCACCCTCTCCCTCTATTCCCTCACTACTTCCCACCATCCCTTCTCTCACTTCTTCCCACCCTCTCCCTCTCTCTCTCTTCCCTCACTCCTTCCCACCCTCCCTTCCCTCACTCCTTCCCACCCTCTCCCTCTCTTCCCTCACTCCTGCCCTCTCTCTCTTCCCTCACTCCATCCCACCCTCCCTTCCCTCACTCCTTCCCACCCTTCCTTTCCTTACTCCTTCCCACCCTCTCCCTCTCTCTCTTCCCTCACTCCTTCCCACCCTCCCTTCCCTCACTCTTTCCCACTCTCTCCCTCTATTCCCTCACTCCTTCCCACCCTCCCTTCCCTCACCCCTTCCCACCCTCCCTTCCCTTACTCCTTCCCACCCTCTCCCTCTCTCTCTTCCCTCACTCCTTCCCACCCTCCCTTCCCTCACTCTTTCCCACCCTCTCCCTCTCTATTTTCCCTCACTTCTTCCTACCTTCCCTTACCTCAATCCTTCCCACCCTCTCCCTCTCTGTTTTCTCTCACTCCCTCCCACCCTCCCTTCCCTCACTCTTTCCCACTCCCCTCCCTCTCTCTCTTACCTCACTCATTCCCACCCTACCTTCCCTCAATCCTTCCCACCCTCTCCCTCTCTTCCCATCACTCCTTCCCACACTCCTTCCCTCACTCCTTCTCACTCTCTCCCTCTATTCCCTCACTCCTTCCCACCCTCACTCCTTCCCACACTCTCCCTCTTCCCTCACTCCTTCCTACCCTCCCTTCCCTCACTCCTTCCCACGATCTCCCTCTATTCCCTCACTACTTCCCACCATCCCTTCTCTCACTTCTTCCCACCCTCTCCCTCTTTCTCTATTCCCTCACTCCTTCCCACCCTCTCCCTCTCTTCCCTCACTCCTGCCCTCTCTCTCTCTTCCCTCACTCCATCCCACCCTCCCTTCCCTCACTCCCCACCCTCCCTTTCCTTACTCCTCCCCACCCTCTCCCTCTCTCTCTTCCCTCACTCCTTCCCACCCTCCCTTCCCTCACTCTTTCCCAACCTCTCCCTCTATTCCCTCACTCCTTCCCACCCTCTCCCTCTATTCCCTCACTCCTTCCCACCCTCCCTTCCCTCACTCCTTTCCACCCTCCCTTCCCTTACTCCTTCCCACCCTCTCCCTCTCTCTCTTCCCTCACTCATTCCCACCCTCCCTACCCTCACTCTTTCCCACCCTCTCCCTCTATTCCCTCACTCCTTCATACCATCCCTTCCGTCACTCCTTCTCAACCTCTCTCTTCCCTCATTTCTTGCCATCATCCTTTTTGTCACTCCTTTCCACCCTCTCTATCTCTTCATTCACTCCTTCTCTTCCCTCACTCCTTCCACCCTCTTCCTCTCTCTCTCCCTTCTCTCACAGTCTGAGCCAGCATTCCTACCAACTACGTTTTTGCTCCGATTCCATACATTTATGGACAATAGTAACACCTGCTCAGAACGCATCATGTAGGTGCTATTCACAAGCTACTCATTATTATAGTGAATATATGTACTTTTCTTGCAATAACTTTAACAATTGTTTAAGCTTTATGCTAACCTATGCAAGAAGACCCAGTCAATCAATACAACAGGAAATTAAGTAAAACTGTTCACTGGAATGTTTGATCATGGGGCTTAAGGTCAAATATTTTGGCCATATAATGAGAAGACAGGATTCCCTAGAGAAGTCTCTAATGCTGGGAAAGATTGAATGCACAAGAAGAAGGGGACAAAGAATGAAGGATGAGGTCATTCCCGCAATGGATATCAGTTTGAGGGAGCTCAGAGGGGCAGTAGCCGACAGATGTGCCTGGTGTGCTGCAGTCTATAGTGCTACGGAGAGTCGGACACAACTGAACAGCTAACAACAAATCCACACTCTATTCTGTGGTACTTCATTGGCAACATGAGGCTGTTGCTGCTCCTGAAAATGTTCTGCCTTATGTCTAGGCTTTATTGGCCCAGGTCCGATTGCCTTGGAAATCCACCACTTATTCCCAAGTGGTCACTATAATAATAATATGTCCTTTATGCTTGTATATAGATGGGGATATTTGTGAATTTCTTAGTATGAAGTGACTCTCAGTGGCTTTGTTATGACCTTATCCAATAATAAAATAGTCTTAAAATTACCGAAAACAATTTGTATATATATAAAATAGATAATATATTACATACTTAAGGAGGACCAAGCAGGGGTATCTGCCAAATAACATAACAGGCTCCTACGCATTTTGTCCAGACAGGACTTTTTCAGGGATATGGCATGTCATACTGAAAGATCATGAAATGATACATATTATTGCTACAGTGGGAACCACCATTTTTTCTTGGTTTGTTGAGGTTTTAGCTGAAATATTGTTTAGTACCAATGCTTTAAGTAATAGAGAGTAATAGATTCTGGTGTATTGCGGGGAAATCCAGTCTTACAAGTGACTCCAACAGTGAAGGATCTCTTTGGTCAGGTGGATCTCTCTGCATGAGCATACATGAGTTACTGGTTTTATTCATTCTGACTTATCCACCTGTGCTCAAGCAGAGATCTTGGGCTGTTAAGAACTCTCATAGGACCAACATGCCCACTTCTTGGATGATATATTACATCTTTGACGTTATATCTAAGCACTTGAGATAATTAACTAATTGTACCATACTATTTTAATTAGCAATAATTTAGTATTCCAGCCAATGAATATATTACAGATCACACATTCTAATACATTTCACAGTTTTTTAGCAATATGTCACACAGGCACTTACCCTTGATGTAGGTAGATGTAACAGTTGATCTGCTTTTTATTCATGTTTTGTTATCCTGTTCTTGTTTTAAATGGAAGCTTTCACCTAAATACATGGAGCCTCATTCAATTGCAAGCCCGTAAGTCATGGGATGTATGACGCAAGTCTGCGTGCCTGCATCCGCAAATTATCCGCTATTCAATTGGCCGAGCCCACCAGTCCCGGCCCAATAGCGCACATTGTAAACCATGCTAGCTTATGTAGCATTTGCAGGCTGGAACATGATTGATTATGCAAGGCCGTAACTCCCAGTTAGAAACAGCCAATGGAATGTGGGTCAGATCGTAACCCGTAATTCAAGCCTGTAGGACTTTGAAATCCAACCTTCATTTTTCTTTGAAGTAATGATGACGATCTCTAAGTCCTACAGGCTTGAATTACGAGTTACGTTCGGACCCACATTCCAGATATATATTAATATTGATAAAGCCATAAATATGATATTCTATTACATGTGAGTTCCATTATATGTATTAACACATTGATTGCCAGGATCAATATAACACAGAAATTATACATGAAATCAAGTATTTTTAGGGCCGATTTGCGAGCTTGAGAATGGTGTGCTTTTATTTCTTAGACCTAACATCACTTTCCCTGTTCTCCAAACATGTGCTCCAAACATGTGATTAAGCCCTTTGCAAGTCCTCCTTGGTACCCGTGACTTGGGGTTCGACTTTTGCCATTGGCAGGCTTGACGGCTTGCTTTGCGAGGGGGAATCAGAGCAATTTAATAGCCATTTGCCATGTTTGCGTTTACAACTCTTGCAGCTGTGAAAGATCAAAGGCTTGGAAGGGCATTAACTTGCAATGTAAACCACTGCAGGGAATCGGAGGCCGTAGCCTGTAACCCGATCGGAGGCCGCAAATAGACACCAATTGAATAGCAAAATAACTCGTGGGCTACATTTGCGAAGCCCGGATCTCCCGAAATCTCAATTGAATGACACTCTACATTTGCGAATATAGTTTAAATTATGGGTCAAAGCTTTTATGGGAAAGACATGCTGCTATTTAGCCTTCTAGTGGTGAAATCTAGTAATCCATGATTAAATAAAATGTTGCTATTTTTTGTCTCCCCTATTCGTTTAATCTGGAAGGGATTTGTCGTCCACCCCCCCCCCCCCCAAGTTCTTACACCCCTGCTCCTATATAAAAGTTTAAATACAAATATCTGTATAAAAGTTTTAGCGCTTGTCTTTTATTGTTACAAGACCTCTCTATCTTATCTGATGTGAGTTGCTGAAGATCACAGAAACATGAATGTAACTGTCACAGCTTAGGACTCAATTTGATTGGCTCCTTAGCTGGTGCTCAATCTTTTGGTCCAATCAGTTTAAAATTCTCAGTGTCAGCGACGGACATGAAATTTAAAGTGGCAGCCTCTCCACAAACATGGAGGAGTAACTGGCAAACTAAGCAAACGTAATAACTTTCCCTTAGACAGTTAAGCTTCTCTAACAAAACTCTCTATTATGGAAAAAATGTAAGTTTAGGTGGAACTTGCCTTTTAAGTATTTATAATGAGTTTTAATAAGACAATTTTTTTATTTTTATTTCTCACTTTCTGCTTCTAACTCACCATTTCCACCTTTTTTCACATTGTTTTTAAGGACTCCACATCATTAGATTCCAATTAAGTTATTATTAACAATTTTAAATTATTTTTTTCCTAAATAATTATGAACACATATAACTCAATCATCTCATAATGAAGACTTTAATTTTTATGTTTTTTTTTTTTAAATCTAGTTTAAATGAACACTACAATTCCATATGCTGCTTTGAAGAACTAGACTTCATAATGGGTAAAATGTGTTTGAGAAGGAAAATAGACAGCCTTCATTTTATTGCCTACTACAATTATTTTTTCCTAGAACAGATGTTATATTGTTTTTTCTGCTGTTTCTTAATAGGGAAGAAATAACAAACCAAAACTAATAAAATACATTAATAGGCCTAGCTTCCATGTAAGCTCTACCTTAACTATTGTACAGTTTCCTCACTAACCACCTCTCCTCCAGCTAAACCTGGATGGAGCAAAACAAACAGTCCAATAGTTTGTAAAAGAACATCGGCCGGAAATTTCTTCAGATTTCCAGGTCTCCACTCTGCCCCAAACGTCAGGCTGCTGTCTCGGTGTGTGCGTCTCCCTCCAGGCCAGACAAACTGTATACAATCAATCCATAAGAAGTCCCTCCCATACTCCAGAAGCAGTCTTAAATCAGGGCTGCCCAGGTGTAGCTAAATAACTGAGTGGGAAAATTAAACCCTGCAGTCCTGCTGGGGGAAGAGAAGTTTGCAGAGTCTGTGGTTCACATAATCCCCTCTGCCATAATATATATATATATATATATATATATATATATATATATATATACTGTATATTTATATATATATATATATATATATATATATATATATATATATGTATATATATATATGTATATATATATATACACAGTATCTCACAAAAGTGAGTACACCCCTCACATTTTTGTAAATATTTTATGATATCTTTTCATGTGACAACACTGAAGAAATGACCCTCTGCTACAATGTAAAGTAGTAAGTTTACAGCCTGTGTAACAGTGTAAATTTGATGTCCCCTCAAAATAACTCAACACACAGCCATTAATGTCTAAACCGTTGGCAACAAAAGTGAGTTCATCCGTAAATGAAAATGTCCAAATTGGGCCCAAAGTGTCAATATTTTGTGTGGCCACCATTATTTTCCAGCACTGCCTTAACCCTCATGGGCATGGAGATCACCAGAGCTTTACAGGTTGCCACTGGAGTCCTCTTCCACTCCTCCATAATGACATCACGGAGCTGGTGGATGTTAGAGTCCTTACACTCTCCCACCTTCCGTTTAAAGATGCCTCATAGATGCACAATAGGGTTTAGGTCTGGTGACATGCTTTGCCAGTCCATCACCTTTACCTTCAGCTTCTTTAGCAAGGCAGTGGTCGTCTTGGAGGTTTGGGGTCGTGTTGGAATACTGCCCTGCAGTGGCGGCTGGTGACTTTTCAAGTTGGAGGGGCGACAGGGCGAAACATAGCCACTCCCCCCTTTTCAAACCACACCCATTTTTATAACTCCTCCCCCTGACGTCATAATGACCTTTATAAGCCCCGCCCAATGACCTTATGCTTGTAAAGCCCATTGAAATACATGATCTGCAATGCAGAAATGTCAAGAAGTAAAGTAACAATGTGTTAAATTCATTGGTATACAATATAGATTGAAAAAACTCATGTGACAAGACTACAGCAATATCATAATTGCACCTATACGTATTAACAGAAAAATTAAAGGAGTGACACCTACCTTTAGTCGGCTCTTCTTCTCAGGGTATTCATGTTCATTAAGTTGACCAATGAGTAGAAACAAATCTGCAGCCACATAGGGTTTGCACCTGGGGTTGAAAGAAAACAAGCAAATCAATCATACCATTCAAGAACAAAACCATACTTAAAAAACATTAAACGACCAAGTGGAACCATATAGGCCCCAAACATACCTTAGAAGACCAAGTGTGACTATATAGGCCCCAAACATACCTTAGAAGACCAAGTGTGACTATAGGCCCCAAACATACCTTAGAAGACCAAGTGTGACTATATAGGCCCCAAACATACCTTAGAAGACCAAGTGTGACTATATAAGCCCCAAACATACCTTAGAAGACCAAGTGTGACCATAGGCCCCAAACATACCTTAGAAGACCAAGTGGAACTATATAGGCCCCAAACATACCTTAGAAGACCAAGTGGGACCATATAGGCCTCAAACATACCTTAGAAGACCAAGTGTGACCATAGGCCCCAAACATACCTTAGAAGACCAAGTGTGACCATAGGCCCCAAACATACCTTAGAAGACCAAGTGGGACTATATAGGCCTCAAACATACCTTAGAAGACCAATCAGCACTGCATAGGCCCAAACCAGTGGATCTTGGGATTCAAGAAAACAACAACATTTCACTTCTGTTTAGACCACACAATAATCAATGTCAAACAAACACGTTGAATTAGCATATGGATAACCATATGAGCAGTAACGCCACGCCAAGGCTTCAACAATTGTTACTGACCATTCACACACCTTTCATAGCTCCTTCAATATGCACACCCACACACCATTCATACTTTACTTACCACTAGTTATTTTTGGTAGTGAGGTGGTGCCATTTCTGAGAACTTTACGTACCCTTGAAGGTGCCTCCAATTCCTTCAAACCAATGCATTTAACCGCTACAGGGCCATGGTGCTTTTTAATTACTTTTTTGATCCTCTTCAATGTGGAGAAGCATCTTTCTGGTTCTTTAGTAGTCTTCGTTGTTGTAAGCAGGATTCCTTATAGCTTCACTCACTCTGTTAAATTATGTAGATTAAATTGATGCTAAAGTTGCTGCAGAGCAACAGCACTTGTACAGACATGGAATTCTTGCTTCCTGTACACAAGTGACAGCTACCCTTGGAAGTGCCTCCAATTCCTTCAAACCACGCCAAGGCTTCAACAATTGTTACTGACCATGCACACACCTTTCATAGCTCCTTCCATATGCACACCCACACACCGTTCATACTTTACTTACCACTAGTTATGTTTGGTAGTGTGAGGTGGTGCTGCTTAACGCAGTTTATCTTTGCACACCTTGGGGGTATGCATTCTTCTTTGCTTCAATCACTTGTATTTTAATTTTGCACGGCGATCTTTCAAAGAACAAAACTTCTCAATGGTTTTTTCATTGAAGTGTGGGATCTCGGAAATCAGTTGCTTTTCCATTGAGAGCATCGCCAATGCATTCAACCGCTCCAGGGACATGGTGCTTCTTAAAAAGGTTTTTATCCTCTTCAATGTTGAGAAGCATCTTTCTGATTCTGCAGTAGTCATTGGTGTTGTAATCAGGATTCTTAATAATTTTACTGTCTCTGTGAAATCATTCTGCAGATTAAATTGATGGAAAAGTTTGTGCAGAGCAACAGCACTTGTACAAGTATGAAACTCTGTCTTCCCATACAGAAGTGACAGCTCAGTGCGTAATTGTTCCTTCTTCAGTATTGGATATGCTTGCACGGTGTCTTCCAGAGCTTGGGTTGGAAAGCAAGTGCCATGGGTTTTATACAAGTCACTTTGAACAAGTTTGGCACTGACTAGGTGATTTGAAAATGAAAATCGTTCTTTTGCATGAACCACCACTATGTCACATACCTCTCTTGAAAGTTGTCTCAAGGTTGAGATCTCCGCACTCCGTCTGTTGACTGTTAGATCGCTTGGCAAACTTGCTTCTATCTCTTCCACAGAATTCCGGATTTTCTGGATGCTGGCGACAAAGTCTTCTGTGACTTTTTTGATATAAACAGTATCCGTGTCTCGCTTCTGAAGCTGACTATAGAGGATGTCTACATGTGGCATTATTAAATGAAATAATTTAAGGAAGTAAAGGAACTCCCTGTCTTCCAGCATTCCAATGAAACCTGCGGCTTCCCGTATAGATGTTGGATCAAAGTTTAGACATGCTTCAATTGTCTGGAAACACTCAAGTAGCGCATCTCTGTTCTCGTAGATCACGTTCACGGTCCTAACGTTGAAGTTCCATCGTGTCGGTGCACCTCTTGGAAGTCTTCTACCAACTACCTCATCCAGAACTCCAGTCCTTTTTGGAGAGCGTGAAAAAAAAGATGGTATGCCGCCTATGTTTGAAAAAAAAACTCTAACTCTTCCAATCCTTGAAACTGCTTTCTCCATTATTAGGTTCAGTTGGTGAGCATAGCAATGGACGTAGTGTGCGTTCGGGTACACGTCTTTTATTTTTCTTTGAACTCCTCCTTGATCTCCACGCATCACACTGGCACCATCATAGCTTTGAGCTATGAGTTTCTTCTTGTCTTCTGGCTCTGGGAGAACAGTATTCAGTGTTTCCAGCACAACAGCAGCAATGGAGTCTGCATCCGTTGATTTCATTTCCGTGAAGCCATCAAATCTTTCCACCACTTGATGCTTCTTGTCAATGTAGCGATAGACTACAACGCACTGTGTCCTAGCGGAAATATCGGTTGTTTCATCCGCTTGGATTGCCACAAACTGGGCTTCCTTAAGCTCTTGGTGAATCACTTCCTTTATAACTTCATGCATGCAGTCCAGTAGCTCATTCTGCACGGTTTTGGAAGTGCCCTTAAACACAGTTGCAGTCTTCAAATGCTGTTCCATTGCACTATCGATACTGCCAAAAAAATCCACCAGGCCTCTAAACACTCCTGGATTTAGCGATGTTTCACTCTCGTCGTGTCCTCTTAATGCCAGTTCAAAGGCGCCACAAAAGCGAACACAATCAATTATCTTTGAAAGGATGTACCGGTTCTTAGCCACTTCTTCGTTGTGTTTTTGAATGCTGACTTGGTATCCTTGGTCCAGTTGAACAGCAATGTTCGCCTGTCCAAGCATCTCAAACTTGATCCTGTTATCCAAGTGAGCTTTAGAACTTTTGTGTTTTGCCAATTTGTCAGCTAGATGTTTGACGTCAGTCACTCCAGTTTTGGTCCAAGCAGCGTCACCACCAAATAGGATGCATGGGAAACAATATAAGGACTTCCTAGAAACGCTTCCAGAAAGCCAGTTGTTCTTCTTGTACCATTCAGTATTGAAATTACGGACATATTGCTTCCCTCTATCTCTTGCGATTTGCTGCAGATTTATCTCTGGTTGGTCAGCTCCTAACCGTTTTACTTCCACCTTCTCCTCATAGGTTAGGGTGGCGAAAGGCTTCACAAGTAGAGAGTCAATAGTATTCATTTCTGATATTGATACCAATAAAAGAAAGAGATCACGGTATATTAATTTATATTATGTCACAAAATTACTTAAAAATAACAGTGTGTTGATTTCATTGGTATACATTACAGATTGCAAACCCTCATGTGACAAGACTACATCACCATCAAATTTGCACCTATACACATGGACAGAAAATTAAAGGCAATGATACTCACCAACAGTTGACGCTCCTTCTCGGGGTATTCACGTCCAGTAAGTCAACCAACGAGTCCAAAGAAATCTGATTCCACAGATAGTTTGCACCTGGGAAGTTATAGAAAACAAAAAAAAAAAACATTAGAACGTTTAAGACCCAAACCGTAACGTTTAAAACCTTAAAAGAGCAAGTGTGACCATATAGGCCCCAACCGCCGCTTAAAAACCTTAAATAACCAATTTTGATATATAGGCCCCAACCGCACCTTAAAAACCTTAAATAACAAATTGTGACCATATAGGCCCCAACCGCACCTTAAAAACCTTAAATAACAATTTGGGACCATATAGGCCCCAACCGCACCTTAAAAACCTTAAATAACAAATTGGGACCATATAGGCCCCAACCGCACCTTAAAAACCTTAAATAACAAATTGGGACCATATAGGCCCCAACCGCACCTTAAAAACCTTAAATAACAAATTGGGACCATATAGGCCCCAACCGCACCTTAAAAACCTTAAATAACAAATTGGGACCATATAGGCCCCAACCGCACCTTAAAAACCTTAAATAACAAATTGGGACCATATAGGCCCCAACCGCACCTTAAAAACCTTAAATAACAAATTGTGACCATATAGGCCCCAACCGCACCTTAAAAACCTTAAATAACAAATTGGGACCATATAGGCACCAACCGCACCTTAAAAACCTTAAATAACAAATTGGGACCATATAGGCCCCAACCGCACCTTAAAAACCTTAAATAACAAATTGTGACCATATAGGCCCCAACCGCACCTTAAAAACCTTAAATAACAAATTGTGACCATATAGGCCCCAA